>RJVU01079805.1:4402103-4469088 GCA_003731715.1 Anabarilius grahami
TCTCTACCTCATCCAAGTATGCGTTCTCATTATTGTTGTGAATGAGGCCCAGAACCACAGTATCATCAGCAAATTTGATAATAGAAGTGGAGCTGTGGGAAGATACGCAGTCATGTGTGTAGAGAGAGTAGAGCAGGGGACTCAGGACACAGCCTTGTGGGGCTCCTACGTTCAAAGCACAATTGAAATGGGGAAAAAGAATATTTGGGAAATAAAAGAAAAAGTGTGAAGGTTCTGTCTATTTACTATTTGCATAAGTCTTTTAGGGTTACAATTTTTTACACATTTGACACATGCTTAATTATCCAAAGCATCTTAAAGCACATGCACCTGAAAATCATTTTCTGTAAAAGTAAAATGTTAAAGAACTTACATGCTTTAAGAGTCTTAAAACTTTTTAAAAATGCATATTACAATAATAAAAATTATCAAAACCATTGCCTTTTGGAATTTGAACCAGAATCCTTGGAAGAAGGTAAGAATACATGTTTTAAGAATTGTGTCAAGATTGTCTGTTTAAATCTTGGTCAATACATGATTTGGGATGACACTAATGTGTTTTAACCTTTCCTTTCATGACAATTTCCCCTCTCTTCTCACACTTTGCTCTCTTCTCTTTCTAAAAATGCTTAGAAGGAACAAAAGTACAAGTTTAATCTTTGGGCATGTGACTTTGAGTTGAACACATCAGACATTTTGTCTCACCCCATCAGTTGCGAGCTGATCTGGATCATTTACTGAAACTGTTAGCTGGTCGAGACCTTGACAAAATCACATTTTTGTTTTTTAAATATATGAATTTAAATTGATATCCTCTCACCTGACTGACCACTTTGGGTTTGTCGTATCATTTAATGAAGATAATAAAGTTATTGACCACAAGAGGGAGCTTTCGATCACATATTTGTTGATTGATACACGTTTAACATAACGAATACTTTTGCTTGGGTTTAAACATTTTAACGTTTGTGTCATTTTGGAATTGAGTCCATGAGGTCATTTGAAGCAGCTTTGAGTCTGCTGGCGTTATAATACGACTAATGGTAGAAACAGAAGTGCAGTTTATCATCCGCTCCACCAGGCGGCAGAAGCTGGCTTGAGTGACTTCAATCACTTGAACCCGATTCTTTCTTGACATCAATCTTCAGGTGCCGCACACGGTTCATGTTCATGTCCATGTGAGTCACGAAAACACTGCATTTGCGTCTGTGTCGTTCACATAACACATGTTTATCGAAAATATGATGTTTTGAAGACATTAGGGTGTCAGTTAATCGGTTAGTAAAATGTGTTTTTCACCCTCGTTAGCATCCAAACTGTGAATGTAGTCACGAGACTTTCTAGGAAATGTTGAATAAAGGCTTTTTGTAAACAAGTTCAACACGTAGTGAAAGAAATTATGCCTCAGACATTTATTAAATTATAAATACGAAGCTTTGTAAACATATTCAAGATGAAAATATTAATGTATATACTTGGCAGGCAGAGAAAATGTGTCAATGTGCACATGTAAAGTGATCTTAAGTGAGCACAAACGCAAAGACAGTTATATATTTTAATCTACTTTGTGATGCAGATGAACGTGTTTATTGTTTAATCACTCTAGTAAAGAAACGCTGGTGTTGGTGGGTGTGTTTACGTGCTGTCAAACAATGTGATAGATTGCAAATCTGGCCAATGAGAGTCGAGAACGGTGACGCTTTCGTTCCGGATTGGTTTGTTTTCTTATTAAAGGGCGTGCATCATTTTTAACCAATAGCAACGCGTTAACAGGTCGTGACCTTATGTAGCCCCGCCCCTCTCTTATATCTTTTGACTCCCGGTTTGTCTTTCCACAGCGATCTATGAATGAACTGTTCGTTTTAAAATCTTCCCGGTTTAACATTTAAGTCAAACACTACAGTGCTCATGATAGCTTTCGTCAACTCTACAATAAGTAAATCCATTTCACCAGATAATTATTCTTTGACAGCGATGCCATAGAAATATACAGAGCAAATGTACCGCAAAAACGGAAGTTCAAACACAAAGTTCTAAGATGGCCGCGCGCACGTTTCTCAGTTTATCTGATCAAAGTGATTTCAGAAATCTCGACCAGATATTTGTCTTGTAACATTTATTTGCACACACGAGAAAAGCACAATTTGATCAAATCCCTGTATTTAGATGAACCATATAATGTGCTTTAAAATCCTGTTTTATAGTTTTCTTGTCACTTGACAACAAATTGGCTTCTTGAATGTTAATTACGCCACACAAACTATGATTTGGTTTGCTACCGTTTTAAAATATTATTACAGATATAAAAGTATAAATATTGTGTCAAATGACCAACCCTTTAATTTTTACCCACCTACACATTTGTTACTTGAAGCACCACAGGACAAATATAAATGACTTTTAGTTCAAAGAGGTTCATATACAGACAATTATTCAAGTTATTGTCTGTATATGAATATCAACTAGTGTCATATCATTAAAATGCTCAGTCTTTAACTGGTCTTTAACATATATATTTTCTTTTTTTTTGCATCAAAATTATATACATTTATTCAATGTAAATTGCCTTTTTTATTAAAACTTTACATAAACTATATGGAGTAATGTTTGTGTTTATACATATACTAATATATGTGTTTCCCAACAGAAAAAGGGATGTGTTTGGCGCGTGTGGACAGACATTGACTGTAATGATGGACAGGTGAGGCTTCTAATGTGTGAGTGTGTTTGGTGCTAAACAATATTTCTGAAGTTTAATATACTCTTATATGACACTGCTCAGCTTTAGGAATTGAATTTATGTAGTCAAGTTACATTTGTTAAACATTATTTAGACTAACTTGTTAATAAATTTAGGTATAGTGAATAAATAGCATAATGTCTTTGTCTTTGCCCTACAGAACAAGAGATGTGTTTGGAGCGTTACACCCAGGGACTTGTGGACTGACATTCGCTGTAATGATGGACTTCTGCTCGTGGATGGGTAAGACTTCTTCTTTTCTTTTTTTTTCTTTTTTTTACTCAGCTAATCAAATTTTTTGCAGGCAAAAGCATAACCCCTGCTGGACATTGTGCTGGAGCTTAGGGGGAACTCTGTGATCTCCTGCGCCTTCTCACTCGCACCATTCCTTCATATCGCTGAGATCCGGCTGGGATCGAACCAGCAACCTCTGAACCCGTGAGGCAGCGCTCTTAACCTGTGAGCCACAGATCTCATGTCTGAATGTGTGCGGGAACTTATATTTCACTATTGACTTTACAATAAAGCTTTGATAAGACAACAATTTAATGCAGTGGGGTTTGAACCCACGCCTCTATCACAGCTTCATCACCAGAGAGCATGTGTTTAGCCACTTGAGCCACTGTGGCTTTCACACTGAAGACTGGCGTTTGGGACACTTTGTTGGTTATAATGACAATAATTGAATGTATGTAATAGTGGGATTTGAACTCGGAGCTCCATGATTACAACGTAACGCTTTATCCACTGAGCCACTGAGTCTACAGGTCTCTCATGTGAATGAAAAGCAAACAATTATTTGCTGAGCCACTGAGTTTGTAACACTTGTTTCTTTTTATTTTTTAAGGACATGGGCCAGTTTATTAGTGACGCAGCACAGTTTCCAATTAAGCCCCGTATCAAGGTTTGTATTGTATTAATATCACTTCTGTGATAAATGACAAAAGAAGCCTGAATCACATGATCATTTTTAGCACATTCTGTTTGTTTTAAATAATTGTTACTACAGTATATAAACAATTTCTTAATGTTTTTTTGTTGTTTTTATTTATAGGAAAGTAGAGCACAGATGGGAAAGTAAGGGAGTGTGATCAAGACATGACCAGATTCAAACCGGTGAGCCAGTATGTGTGTGTTTGTGCTTTTGAAACACTGCTATATTAAGCTTTTATAGATATTTTGTTTAAATCACTGGTTCAAAGTGTGTATAAAGCTGGCTAAGTCATGTGATTTCAACTAAATAAGGCTTCATTACATAACATCCAGCTTTGAAACATTTCAGTGATTCGCCACTAGGTGGCGTTGATCTGGTGAACCCACTAACCAGATTCTAATATATGGTTTTAACTGATCTCAGGTCAGTTTTATAATTTAGCTTCAGTTTTAATGACAAACTTGTGTGTATAATGGAAAAATAGAGAGAAACAGAATTAATTAGGTTAACAGAAATTGACCTAATTACCCAAATCCTTTCAAAAACACACAAAACAAGTCTTACAAATTAATAAAACAAAACAGATTATACAGACACTTTATGTATTTAATGATTTGTAGATTACATGTAATAGATTACACAAACACTTTTGCAAAAGGTGTCAATGTTTGGACTGTTCTTACTTGCATTTACACATTTTGACCAGCAGGTGTCTGTGGCATGCGTTGAGTGGAGCGCTTCAAAGAAATTTCCCCACTCACAAATGTTTGTGTCTTAAAACAGACATTCTCCAACACCTTGAGTTAGAAGAGGTCATGGCCAATTGTTTTGAAACGTGGCACACCATCGACAGGACACCAGACGGTAAGAACTTCTTGTTTTTGCGGATTATAATTTAGGCACATGAACAACCTTAGTTTAGATTACTTACTCAAGTTCAGCCAGACATTAATAATCAATCAGAAGGTGATGGGATGAGAAGGGATGAGTACAGACAAGGCTTCATCAGTGAGGAATTAGTGAAGATGACACTCATCCTCATGTGCATGGACCTCCTCCCATGATTCAGTTCTCTTGTATTTCTTTATCCTTATCCAGCGAGTCTCTGCAGAACAAAAGTGGGTGTTTCTAAATTTGATGGTGTTTTCAAACTGGCGGGGGTCTATGAATGAAAATGACACCCCTTACCTGACCCCACTCTTAAACACAACCGTCACTGTGACGTGAGCAAATCAGGAAACGCGGTCGAAAACTCCTCTGTTATGGCCTCGCCCACTGATCTGGTAACTCCCATCACTGTGCTGCAGACACCTATACTTGAGTTCAGCACTGCTCATTTTCTCATCATCTGATTCAGATCATCAACATGTATTCAGAGAGCTGCGTGAACTGAACTGGATCAGCGAGAGACATAAAATGTGCCGTGCTGTAGCATACAGTCATTGTAGATCCATTCCAACAGAAGTCATCTAATAGGGGGGGAAAAAAAGAGGTTATTTACCAAATATTGTAGCCTGGATGCCAGCCGAACTTAGCCCCGCCCACAACATTTTGAGGTCGGGGATTTCGGTCTGGACTCGATCCGTAGAGGAGTAATTATGCCCGAACAGAAACTGTTCGGACCAATCACATTGTCAGGGCGATGATTGACAGATTATCACCAGAAACGTAATCAGTCACGTCATCAAAGAGCGCTTGGGTTGAATTAGTTTACAACAATGATGGCTGTTGTTGAAGAACTGAGATGTGTAGATTCCGCCATCGCGTCCGTTATAGAAGATATTGACAGATAGAGAATTATCGGAGAATTTGATCGTATATGCATTTACCTTTAATACTTCTCTCAAAAACTAAGCTCGTGTTGGCTACTCTGTGTATACTTAAATTCTTTTTACAACACCGGCAAAGATTGTTTACGCTCATCTTCTACTAGTTCCAGCATCCAACTATGCGTCGCTCAACACATGTCACTTACTCTGTAGCTCTGATTGGTTGTAGGTCTATCCAATTGAGGTCTTTCCTGGATCGGTTGAAATACGCCCCCATAATCAAAGCCCAACGGGGCAGTATCAGACTCATATTCTGACTAGAATTGAGTATGACCACATCAGGCTACAAATATTGCATTAAATGGGTAAAAACAAATGTATATGCTCTATATATTGTAGGACAGATCATTTATCATTAGCTTTTTAATTATTTCACAATCACAGTTTTTGTTTATGCCCTGCTTGAAGTTCATATTACATGTCTACATGGATAAACAACAGTATTGACAGACAAAAAGTATTATTCTCCATAGAAGTTCATATTTCATGTTTTTAGTGTTAAAATGCTCTCTAAAATCATTCCTTTAAAATGCCAAAAGATTGGTGCTATCTGAATGAATCTGAATGTCTGCTTATTGAGTCCTTTACCTGCAACAGCATTTCACTCAATCGGATCAATGTTTTGAATCAGTTGAATGAATGAATCACTCACTTGTTTCGTTACTGAATGAAGGTAATTTATCGCCACCTACTGGCGTATCGGTGTAACCTGTACGATCCCTACCAGCAACAAACTGACAGTCTGGAACATGCAAACACAGACACGCGGAGTGATACAATCAGTGAAAAGTCCCAACGCTGTTGGACTGAATATCAGCGCTCTCAGAACTCAAGAACTAACTGCTTTATTATATAATTTATCTGCTGTGTGTAAATGTATATATTTCAGTGCATTTGCAACCTTAGGGGGGATTTAAGGAGTTAAGGTACATTCACACTGAAATTAATTCTCTACACGACAGGAAAGCGGCAAACAGCTTCTAAAACAGGTAAAACCCTCTTTGCTCCTACTGCTGTTTTTATATATTAATGCAAATACACTTATTGTCCACAAGAGGGAGCTGACACTGATCAGATCTACTGTGCCTGATATATTAACCAGTAAAAATACACAATTATACAAAATGTATAAGTTTAGTAGTAATATCAGTCATTAGTTTATAGTAGTATATATGTCGTCATTTTGATACTTTAATAATGATTGTTCTAAATCTCCTTTGTTTCAAATCACCATTAAAGTTACTATAAATGCAGTTTAAATCTGCTTAAAACACCAACCCAGCAACACGCAAACATGGTTTAACAGCGAACAAACATGATTTATATCATATTAAATAACTAAAGACAAATAAACATCAACTTAGACTCACATAGATAACCCCACAACAACAAAAGATCTCGTATTGTTTGTTTACCCTCACGTGCCATTGAGTTCAACACATTTGATCTGTCTTACCGCATCGGTTAATCTGGACCTTTTACCCGAAAGTGCTACATTTACGTTGTTTTGCTGCTCAAGACCTCGATAAAATCATAGATTTTGTTTTTTCAAATATGTTAAATTCAAATCAAATCTCTAACCTTCGACTGGCTATCGCGAGTTCTTCATTTGATCAACAAACACTAATTGGCCACAAGAGGGAGCTGACGATCACTTACTTGACATTAACCAAGCAATTACAGTGTTTTGCCTGAGTATGTAAGTGTAAAAATAGGCTAGAAGTTTTGGAATTGAGTCAGTGACCAAACTTTAAATAACTTGCAAATGTCTAGGCACTTTAACCCGTAATTTAGAAACAGAGGTGCAGTTTTCCATCCACTACACATCTGAATATCACTCAACAGTAAGTGTCCTTTTTATTCTTACTCAGTGTATTTCTCTTTGTAAAATAGCCAGTACACAAGAAACTACTATAACAATAGTGTTGTTGTTTGACAGCTAAGCATGTATGAAGGCAGTCACATCTTCTGTTTATCATCACAGACTCTGTTTACCTGCTGCTCTCTTGCTGAACTCACTGACAGCTTTAGAAGAACCAGTGAATCAGTAGTTGTTGCGATATCTTTATAAGATTTGAACAAATCGCCATTTGATATTAATCTTATGAAGTAGAATATTAAGGAGTCGTGATTTCTGTCTCTGTTGTTTTAGTCTTACTGATGTTTATTAATAGAGTCAGTTGTGGTGTGTAGCTTTGATGTTCTGCTGCTTCATGGTTTTGTAGAGCTGCAGTGCTTTNACGCCACACAAACTATGATTTGGTTTGCTACCGTTTTAAAATATTATTACAGATATAAAAGTATAAATATTGTGTCAAATGACCAACCCTTTAATTTTCCCCACCTACACATTTGTTACTTGAAGCACCACAGGACAAATATAAATTACTTTTAGTTCAAAGAGGTTCATATACAGACAATTATTCAAGTTATTGTCTGTATATGAATATCAACTAGTGTCATATCATTAAAATGCTCAGTCTTTAACTGGTCTTTAACATATATATTTTCATTTTTTTGCATCAAAATTATATACATTTATTCAATGTAAATTGCCTTTTTTATTAAAACTTTACATTAACTATATGGAGTAATGTTTGTGTTTATACATGTACTAATATATGTGTTTCCCAACAGAAAAAGGGATGTGTTTGGCGCGTGTGGACAGACATTGACTGTAATGATGGACAGGTGAGGCTTCTAATGTGTGAGTGTGTTTGGTGCTAAACAATATTTCTGAAGTATAATATACTCTAATATGACACTGCTCAGCTTTAGGAATTGAATTTATGTAGTCAAGTTACATTTGTTAAACATTATTTAGACTAACTTGTTAATAAATTTAGGTATAGTGAATAAATAGCATAATGTCTTTATGTCTTTGCCCTACAGAACAAGAGATGTGTTTGGAGCGTTACACCCAGGGACGTGTGGACTGACATTCGCTGTAATGATGAACTTCTGCTCGTGGATGGGTAAGACTTCTTTTCTTTTTTTTACTCAGCTAATCAAATTTTTTGCAGGCAAAAGCATAACCCCTGCTGGACATTGTGCTGGAGCTTAGGGGGAACCCTGTGATCTCCTGCGCCTTCTCACTCGCACCATTCCTTCATATCGCTGAGATCCGGCTGGGATCGAACCAGCAACCTCTGAACCCGTGAGGCAGCGCTCTTAACCTGTGAGCCACAGATCTCATGTCTGAATGTGTGCGGGAACTTATACAATAAAGCTTTGATAAGACAACAATTTAATGCAGTGGGGTTTGAACCCACGCCTCTATCGCAGCTTCATCACCAGAGAGCATGTGTTTAGCCACTTGAGCCACTGTGGCTTTCACACTGAAGACTGGCGTGTGGGACACTTTGTTGGTTATAATGACAATAATTGAATGTATGTAATAGTGGGATTTGAACTTGGAGCTCCATTAATACAACGCAGCGCTTTATCCACTGAGCCACTGAGTCTACAGGTCTCTCATGTGAATGAAAAGCAAACAATTATTTGCTGAGCCACTGAGTTTGTAACACTTGTTTCTTTTTATTTTTTAAGGACATGGGCCAGTTTATTAGTGACGCAGCACAGTTTCCAACGAAGCCCCATATCAAGGTTTGTATTGTATTAATATCACTTCTGTGATAAATGACAAAAGAAGCCTGAATCACCTGATCATTTTTAGCACATTCTGTTTGTTTTAAATAATTGTTACTACAGTATATAAACAATTTCTTAATGTTTTTTTGTTGTTTTTATTTATAGGAAAGTAGAGCACAGATGGGAAAGTAAGGGAGTGTGATCAAGACATGACCAGATTCAAACCGGTGAGCCAGTATGTGTGTGTTTGTGCTTTTGAAACACTGCTATATTAAGCTTTTATAGATATTTTGTTTAAATCACTGGTTCAAAGTGTGTATAAAGCTGGCTAAGTCATGTGATTTCAACTAAATAAGGCTTCATTACATAACATCCAGCTTTGAAACATTTCAGTGATTCGCCACTAGGTGGCGTTGATCTGGTGAACCCACTAACCAGATTCTAATATATGGTTTTAACTGATCTCAGGTCAGTTTTATAATTTAGCTTCAGTTTTAATGACAAACTTGTGTGTATAATGGAAAAATAGAGAGAAACAGAATTAATTAGGTTAACAGAAATTGACCTAATTACCCAAATCCTTTCAAAAACACACAAAACAAGTCTTACAAATTAATAAAACAAAACAGATTATACAGACACTTTATGTATTTAATGATTTGTAGATTACATGTAATAGATTACACAAACACTTTTGCAAAAGGTGTCAATGTTTGGACTGTTCTTACTTGCATTTACACATTTTGACCAGCAGGAGTCTGTGGCATGCGTTGAGTGGAGCGCTTCAAAGAAATTTCCCCACTCACAAATGTTTGTGTCTTAAAACAGACATTCTCCAACACCTTGAGTTAGAAGAGGTCATGGCCAATTGTTTTGAAACGTGGCACACCATCGACAGGACACCAGACGGTAAGAACTTCTTGTTTTTGCGGATTATAATTTAGGCACATGAACAACCTTAGTTTAGATTACTTACTCAAGTTCAGCCAGACATTAATAATCAATCAGAAGGTGATGGGATGAGAAGGGATGAGTACAGACAAGGCTTCATCAGTGAGGAATTAGTGAAGATGACACTCATCCTCATGTGCATGGACCTCCTCCCATGATTCAGTTCTCTTGTATTTCTTTATCCTTATCCAGCGAGTCTCTGCAGAACAAAAGTGGGTGTTTCTAAATTTGATGGTGTTTTCAAACTGGCGGGGGTCTATGAATGAAAATGACACCCCTTACCTGACCCCACTCTTAAACACAACCGTCACTGTGACGTGAGCAAATCAGGAAACGCGGTCGAAAACACCCCTCTGTTATGGCCTCGCCCACTGATCTGGTAACTCCCATCACTGTGCTGCAGACACCTATGCTTGAGTTCAGCACTGCTCATTTTCTCATCATCTGATTCAGATCATCAACATGTATTCAGAGAGCTGCGTGAACTGAACTGGATCAGCGAGAGACATAAAATGTGCAGCGTTTGTGGCAAACAGTCATTGTAGATCCATTCCAACAGAAGTCATCTAATAAGAAAGGAGAAAAAAACTAGGTTATTTTCCAAATGTTGCATTAAATGAGTAAAAACAAATGTATATGCTCTATATATTGTAGGACAGATAATTTATCATTAGCTTTTTAATTATTTCACAACCACAGTTTTTGTTTATGTCCTGCTTGAAGTTCATATTACTTGTCTACATGGCTAAACAACAGTATTGACAGACAGAAGTATTATTCTCCGTAGAAGTTCATATTTTACGTTTAGTTAAAATGCTGTCTAAAATCATTTTTACTTTAAAATGGCAAAAGATTGGTGCTATCTGAATGAATCTGAATGTCTGCTTATAGAGTCCTTGACCTGCAACAGCGTTTCACTCAATCAGATCAATGTTTTGAATCAGTTGAATTAATGAATCACTCACTTGTTTCGTTACTGAATGAAGGTCATTTATCGCCACCTACTGGCGTATCGGTGTAACCTGTACGATCCCTACCAGCAACAAACTGACAGTCTGGAACATGCAAACACAGACACGCGGAGTGATACAATCAGTGAAAAGTCCCAACGCTGTTGGACTGAATATCAGCGCTCTCAGAACTCAAGAACTAACTGCTTTATTATATAATTTATCTGCTGTGTGTAAATGTATATATTTCAGTGCATTTGCAACCTTAGGGGGATTTAAGGAGTTAAGGGACATTCACACTGAAATTAATTCTCTACACGACAGGAAAGCGGCAAACAGCTTCTAAGATTTAAAACCCTCTTTGCTCCTACTGCTGTTTTTATATATTAATGCAAATACACTTATTGTCCACAAGAGGGAGTTGACACTGATCAGATCTACTGTGCCTGTTATATTAACTAGTAAAAATACACAATTATACACAATTTATAAGTTTAGTAGTAATATCAGTCATTAGTTTATAGAGTATATATGTCGTCATTTTGATACTTTAATAATTATTGTTCTAAATCTCCTTTGTTTCAAATCACCATTAAAGTTACTATAAATGCAGTTTAAATCTGCTTAAAACACCAACCCAGCAACACGCAAACATGGTTTAACAGCGAACAAACATGATTTATATCATATTAAATAACTAAAGACAAATAAACATCAACTTAGACTCACACAGATAACCCCACAACAACAAAAGATCTCGTATTGTTTGTTTACCCTCACGTGCCATTGAGTTCAACACATTTGATCTGTCTTACCGCATCGGTTAATCTGGACCTTTTACCCGAAAGTGCTACATTTACGTTGTTTTGCTGCTCAAGACCTCGATAAAATCATAGATTTTGTTTTTTCAAATATGTTAAATTCAAATCAAATCTCTAACCTTCGACTGGCTACCGCGAGTTCTTCATTTGATCAACAAACACTAATTGGCCACAAGAGGGAGCTGACGATCACTTACTTGACATTATTTAACCAAGCAAATACAGTGTTTTGCCTGAGTATGTAAGTGTAAAAATAGGCTAGAAGTTTTGGAATTGAGTCAGTGACCAAACTTTAAATAACTTGCAAAAGTCTAGGCACCGTAACCCGTAATTTAGAAACAGAGGTGCAGTTTTCCATCCGCTACACTAGGTGGCGTAAGCGGCTTCACGTTCAGTCTGACGCACCTTCAGACCCTTGACAACCTTACAACACGTGCGGACTGTTTAAAGTAGCCTACAGATTCTGCAGATGACAGCTGAATATCACTCAACAGTAAGTGTCCTTTTTATTCTTACTCAGTGTATTTCTCTTTGTAAAATAGCCAGTACACATGAAACTACTATAACAAAAGTGTTGTTGTTTGACAGCTAAGCATGTATGAAGGCAGTCGCATCTTCTGTTTATCATCACAGACTCTGTTTACCTGCTGCTCTCTTGCTGAACTCACGGACAGAGCTTTAGAAGAACCAGTGAATCAGTAGTTGTTGCGATATCTTTATGAGATTTGAACAAATCGCCATTTGATATTAATCTTATGAAGTAGAATGATAAGGAGTCGTGATTTCTGTCTCTGTTGTTTTAGTCTTACTGATGTTTATTAATAGAGTCAGTTGTGGTGTGTAGCTTTGATGTTCTGCTGCTTCATGGTTTTGTAGAGCTGCAGTGCTTTTGCTTCTAATGAAAACCATCATATACAGTCTAAGACTGGGATCAATCCATGTGCAGGAAACCTGTGTTTTTAGGATTACTGTTGTTTATTGTGTAGGAACATCTCATTTTAGCTTTAAAACTCTAAATAGATTCTACTGGACCAACAAACACTTGTTTTGCTTTGTCCAATATCCTGCAGCAAATGCTGAAACACAGAGACAGTCTATAACCTTCAGAACTGAAAAGAACTGCAGATTATTATTGATAAAGCTTTATTGAAGTATAATATACTCTGCTGTATTTGTTCATCACTTACACCCATCAGGATTTTGCATCACTTCAGGCTATTTGTTTGTTTTGCCAAGAATTACTAGAATTACTAACATTGTAGTTTGTATGATTAATAATGAACCACTGCTAGCTCAACACCCTCAGTTTATCCAGCTCTACTGCTGTATGTCATTGTGTCATTTTGCATTATTTATTTTATTTAGACGCTGTTTTTAAATTCTTATTTTAATCAATATTATTTTAATGTTTTTTTAGACGCTTTTATCAGATTTTAATTATTAATAATATTTTAAATTTTCTTTTTATTGTTTGTTTTAATAATAATTCTGATTTTAATAAACATTTTTAGATACTATCATTTAAGATCTGATTTTAATTATTATTATTCTTTTTTTTTTTTAAATGTGTGCATATGAGTTTTCTTAAATAAAACAAAAGAACCAACATTAGTGTGAGTTGGCAGTGGTCCATTGGTCTGTGCTCATGATATGAGAATCAAACCTAATGGAGGAGACCAGGGTTCAAATCTCCTTCTTCTGCTGCTTTTTCTTTTTAGGCAAAAAAAAAGCTAAAAAGCTTAAAAGCTATTTTTCCTTCTCTGCGCCCCCTTTCCTCTTGGCACATGCCCAACCTCTCAATCTGGCCTTCATCTGTTGGATCACACGTTTTAACGCCCCAGGTATGTTAGCCAGTCCTCAGGTATCTGCCTATGCCGCCACGCCCCTTATTTGTTGTACCGTCCCAAGTACTTTGCTGTTGCCACAGCTTTCTGTCTTTCTTAGGTGTGTCCCCACACACGGAGGTGGGATTTGAACCCATGCCTCTATCACAGCCTTGTCCGCAACCAACGGGTGTTTAGCCACTAGCGCCATCGTGGCTTTCACGCTGAGAGGTGCAGTTTGGGCCACTTTGTCTGATTAATGACAGCAATTTAACATAAGCAATAGTGGGAATTGAACTCGGGTCTCCAAGACGAAAGCGTAACACTTTAACTGCTGCGCCTCTGAGTCCGCAGTGTTGTGTGATGTTTTGGACGGGGTTTTATTGGGAACTTTGTTTTAAATCATGTAAAACATTGGCATATGTGGGGTTTGAACCTGGACTTTAATAAATGATGGTCAAGCGATCACCCACTGAACCACAGAGCTTGTGTAGTTTTGTTATTGGTGTTTTTTGATCTTTAGTTTAGCTGCAGCATCAATAACAATTTAACAGAAGCAATAGGGGGATTTGAACTCAAGTCTCCAAGAATAAAACGCAATGCTTTGTCTGTTGAGCCACTGAGTCTGCCGAGTTGTTAGGTGTTTTTGGACAGGGTTTTATTGAGAGCTTTGTTTTAAATGATGAAAAACATTCGCTCTGAAGACTGGTGTTTTAGCCACTTTGTTGGTTATAATGACAATAATTTTATGTGGGCAGTGGGGTTTGAACCCATGCCTCTATCGTACTTTTATTAGTGGAGAACGTGTGTTTAGCCACATGCGCCACTGTGACTTTCATTCTGAAAGCTGGCGTTTTAGCCAGTTTTTTGGTTGTAATGACAATAATTTAATGTAAACAATAGTGGGGTTTGAACCCACACCTCTATCGTAGCTTTATTAGTGGAGAACGTGTGTTTAGTCACTTGCGCCACTGTGGCTTTCATGCTGAAAGCTGGCGTTTGTGGCACTCTGTTAGTTTTCATGACAATAATTTAATGTATGCAATAGTGGGGTTTGATCCTACGCCTCTATCGTAGCCGTGTGTTTAGCCACTTGCGCCACTGTGACTTTCATTCTGAAGACTGGAGTTTTAGCCACTTTTTTGGTTATAATGACAATAATTTAATGTAAACAATAGTGGGGTTTGAGCCCACGCCTCTATCGTAGCTTTATTAGCGGAGAACGTGTGTTTAGCCACTTGCGCCACTGTGACTTTCATTCTGAAGACTGGTGTTTTAGCCACTTTTTTGGTTATAATGACAATAATTTAATGTAAACAATAGTGGGGTTTGAGCCCACGCCTCTATCGTAGCTTTATTAGCAGAGAACGTGTGTTTAGCCTGTGTGACACTTTTTTGGTTATAACGACAGTAATTCATTGTAAACAATAGTGGGGTTTGAGCCCACGCCTCTATTGTAGCTTTATTAGCGGAGAACGTGTGTTTAGCCACTTGCGCCACTGTGACTTTCATTCTGAAGACTGGAGTTTTAGCCACTTTTTTGGTTATAATGACAGTAATTTAATGTAAACAATAGTGGGGTTTGAACCCACACCTCTAGCGTAGCTTTATCAACAGAGAATGTGTTTAGCCACTTGCACCACTGTGACTTTCGCTCTGAAGACTGGTGTTTTAGCCACTTTTTTGGTTATATTGACAACAATTTAATGTAAACAATAGTGGGGTTTGAGCCCACGCCTCTATCGTAGCTTTATTAGCGAAGAATGTTTGTTTAGCCTGTGTGACACTTCTTTGGTTATAATGAAAGATTATAATGTATAGAATGGAGAGATTTGAATTTAGAACTCCATGGTTACAACAGAATGCTTTATCCACTGAGCCACTGAATCTATGGAGCAGGAGAATGTGTTGGATGGAGTTTTAACGATAGCTTTGTTATGTTATGGTATGGTAAGATAAACTTAAGCTGTTGTAGGATTTGAACCAAAACTTTCATTTGTTAAAGGCAAACATTTATACTCTAACCCAGTGTTCCTAAACCCTGTTCCTGGAAGCACATTAATTACACATTTTTTGAACTCTTCCTAATCAAACACACCTGATTCAACTCATCCGCTCTTTAGAAGAGACTCCAAAACATCTAATCAAAGTCTTATTAGACATACTAGAAACTTTGAGGCAAGTTGGAGCTAAATTCTGCAGGAACAGTGGCCCTCCAGGACCGAGTTTGGACACCCCTGCAACTGCTCTAACTAGTTAAGGTTTTTTTTTCTTGTTTATCAGCCTAACAATATATAGGATAAAGAAGATTAATCTCCTAATAATTTAATCTACATGTACATGGAATAAATTTATATTCTGCATAAAATTAATTGAAAAGCCAGAAATGGCGATGCAGTGGAAAAATTATTTGAAGAATGGATTGATGGATGTCTCTCCTACATCCTGGCTTAACTCTTTGACAGGCATCACTGTTAACAGTTTCACGTTTTTCCGTTCTACCCCACATATAACATGAAAAACACTTAAGCCACTAAGCCTGAAACTTAGTGTAAGTTTTCTGCCTTTCACATGGAAATTTTAGAGACCTGGGGATTTGAACCAAGACTTTTATGTATGACAACAGTTTTTTGTTTGTTTTTTTTTTTCTTTAGATTCTCTCAGATTTTTTTTCCAGGTTTAGGAACTTGAATCGTTTCATTTCTGGCACATAATCTTTGTAAATGTCAGGATGGTGAGCAAATGCATAGATTCATAGATAGTCTTTTCACTCAAATGGAAGAATATTAACTTGCAACATCTAACAAACAAGAGACTGGATTTGAAAAAAAGTTTTAATTGAATTTCTTTGACACACACACACACACACCCACACATGCATAAAACAGTACATAGTACATGGTATTCACTGATATGGTTATAGCATAACAATATCAAGAGTTTGCAGGCAAAATAAACAACTTTTCCCTCCCAATAAATTGATGTAACCAAATAGGAAAATGATGAAAACATGCAGCAAATGGTCACATAATAGCCTAGAGTATAAAAGACAAAAATCTTTAAGAACAAACAGCTGATTTTATATGTAGTCTTTGGTTTTAGCTTGGTGAAACACTTATAAATACTGTCTGAGTTATGCTCTATACTGCAGATCCTAGATGAATAAATAACATTCCATTGACTTGATATACTACTGCATTTATGATGTAATTCTTTTGAGTTTCAATGCGAGTGGAACTTATTGCTTTCGTTGCAAAATCACAGTGTCTTGCTGGGGCGTTTCAACTTGTTGGGAAATTTCACAGCTACAGACTTAAGTGATGATTGTCATGTTCAAACATTCTTAGTCTTCATCATTGGTGCTGGTTTCAGGTGAACGGGAGGACGCTTCCCTGAAGAATTCATCTTCTGTTAGCATACTCTAGAGAACACAAGACATGAGTGTTAGGAACTGAAGCAAGACAAGAAAGACCACAGCGGGAATATTAAAAGTGATTGTGTTACAGTCAGGTTGTTGATTCCCTCCGAGAAGGCGCCAATCTGTCGCACTGTGCCCTCAGAATCCTCCATCTGCACAGAGATGCTCAATGTCATTTAAAGAATAGCAACAACATCCAACCATGACCAGATAAGATCATAAAGACTGCCAATTAAAAAAAGATTTGGGCTATGATTTGCAGTTTTATCTGCATTGCATCCTGGTCAGTGGAATTGCCTATACCTGCTCCAGCTGATCCAAGCTGTCCTCAAATATGCAGGGGCCTTTATGGAAACTGCTGCTCTGAGGCATCTGCACGTCCATGGGGCAAACATACTCCTCTGTCTCCTCCTGTCGCTTCCGCCTCAATGTCCCGAAACCTCCAAACGACAGACGTCTTGGCTAAAAGAAGGATGGGAAAGGACAGGTAAAACGTCTATATTTAATGTTGCATTCCATATATAAGATGTTCAGTGGCAACTTTGCTTACGGTTACTTGCCTTAACTTTGGCTGTGGCCGTGAGTACAGCGTAATCTGGGTTTTCGAGATAATCCTGTTTTAGCCTTTGTGCCTCTGAGCCAATCAGAAGATGGAAGTGGGTCGCAAGGTGACGTCTCAGCAGTGTCTTATTTGGTGGGATGTTAAGAAGCAGAGCCATTGTCTCAATATTGAAGCGAGGCTCTAAAACCTGAGAAATGCAAGTATAAAAAAAATAAGTAAAAAGAAACTTCCTCTATGTTTACTTCCTCACTGTATGTACCATTAGGCCCCCATGGACTCCGCTTCCTCTCAGGTTGGGTGCGTACTCTGCCAGATCCACTGAACGAAGCCACTCCATCACTCTGTGATTGGTCCACTGACAGATTTCTGCTGGTGTGGCATTATTCTAGTCAAAAGGAAATAAATAGAGCAAAAGTCTAAGTCATATTCTAAGTGAATGGAACCAAGTGTGCATGGCAACATGATGTCAGGGCGTGCTACCTCTGTCGGTCGGCGACGGAGACAGTTGGGGTCGTAGCGGTTGATACGTAGCACCTGGATGGCCCTCTTAATACTGAGATGGTGAAGCACACTGCCCACTTTCAGACCCAGCAGGTCATCCTAACCAAAGACACGTTGAAAACCTTAGAATTGCAGTTTCCACAAGAATATTAAACAGCAAACTTTTCAACATTAAGAATAAGAAAAAGAAGAAATGTTTCTCAAGCACCAAATCAGCATATTAGAATGATTTCTTCTGATCATCTGACACTGAAGACTGGAGTAATGGCTGCTAAAAATTCAGCTTTTGTCATCTCAGGAATAAAATAAATTAAAAAATATAAAGTAAATGTAATATATAAAATACTAAAAAAGAAAACTTATTTTAAATTGTAATAATATTTCACAGTATTACTGTATTTTCTTTTTATCAAATAAATGTAGCCTTGGTGAGCATAGCATTTTTCTTAAACAAAAATATATTTTTTAAATGTTTCTAAACACACACACATCCTTTTTTTCCTGACACCTACCACAGTCATATAGTGAAGCATGCGCCCATCCACTCTGCCCTCATCAAACTGAGATTTATACTGAGGCAGGCCGATGTCATCCAGCCATCCTTTGAAATTAATCACAATAATAATATTAGCACTCGCAGTCTGTAATAAAATGTTAATTGGCGCTTCACTAATACAAGATCCATCAGTCCTAAATAACATTTGTAATTAACTGCACTCAGACATCTGGCTTAATCTTTTTAGTTAAAACAAATGACTGATTGTTGTTACTTACGAGTAACCCAGTTGTAGTCCAGTTTACCCATGGCATCTTCCTCCTCTGAGCTCAGCGACTGAAGAGCCAGTTGCAGTTTCTTTCTGTGTAGAGGATGTCTGATGGCCAGTTCCTGAAGCACAGAAACAAATATCATACAACACACAGCCAACACATTACCTAAAAAGTTACATATAAATAAATATTGACCAAAAAAAGTCAATTTAAAAATGTCAGGAGACCTTTTCCAAATCATGCTGAGATGCCTTCAGTAAGGTTTGTCCAGAGCTGATCCATTGCTGAGCTTGATTTATATACAAGCCCAGTCCCTGTTCCTGCAGCCACTCGCACACCTGCTCTTTACTCCAGCGTGAAAATGGGCTGTCCTGCTTGCTGAGAGAGACATCAACAATACATGATACCTGCCTCTAAAGAAATGGAAAAAAAAAACAAAAAAACAACTTCCTTAAACAAAATGTACTTGTTATTGCTTCGCTGCAGATCACGTGACCACCCCAGCCTGGGTCCCGCTGTCGCTCGGACTCCACCTCTCCGAAACTCTGACTCTGGAGAATCATCCAGGTCAGAGGACGTGGACTGGCTTCTCTTCATCCTGATGCAGCATGTGCATAAGAGTTAATATCTTCATGTTAATAATCAGTGCAGCTTCATGTTGCTTAGCATATTAACAAAGATATTAAAAAGACCTTCCAAGTAACTTCATGAGCCCCTTTGATTTCTTCTTCCCTTCAGGTGAGAGTGTCTCTAAAGCTTTCGGCTTCTGTGTTTGCGCTCCGGCCAAATCCAAGTGCTCCGTCCCCTTACGTTCTCCTTCAACTACCAATAATTCATTAATAGGGTTAATCTTACAAAAAAATAGTGCCAAGAAAGGTGCATACTTCACCTCACAAGTTATTTCAATTCTTCAAGTAAAACTTGATATCTCACCCAGACTGGGGGCGCTGCTTGTCATCTTGTTTCCTCTGATCTTGAAAAAGCCACGTCCAAAAGAGGAACGTGTTTTTTTAGAGCCAAAACTCTCACTCCCCCCTGAGCTGGGCTGAGTGGGGGAGACGGATGGAGAGCCTCCATTTTTACTGGCTTCATCCTAAAATATTACAAACGAAAGTTCGAAGGTCTTGGTTAAGGTTGCACTTTTTGCGTTGACAAACGATTGCCTCTAAAAACCTCCTAAGTGACTGTTCTAATTATAAACAAATTAGATGCTTAGTAGGCTTTCCTGTAGCTCAGTGGTTAGAGCATGGCACTAGCAATGCCAAGGTCATGGGTTCGATCCCAGGGATTGCACATACTCGGATACAAATGTATAGAATAATGCAATGTAAGTAGCTTTGGATAAAAGCGTCTGCCAAATGCATAAATGTAATGTAAATGTAATCAGCATCATTCATAAAAAGTGTCCAGTGCAGCCATGTGGCCAATTTATTGTAAATATCTGTTTTTGTCAGGCTCACGATGATGTGCACCTTGCTAATGTCCTGTATGCTGAGAAGCTGTAGGGGGCTCCATGAGGACAGAGACGCTTTTATGTGCAAAATAGAGTTTTAAACAACAGGTGGCGCCAGAAAATATTTCATAATTTCTCATAAAGATTAAGTCAGTACCTCATTATTGCTTGTCAAAGGAGACCTTTCAGGCTGCTGAACTGCAGAGACACTGAAAATGGAAAACATAAATCTGTTACAAACATTATTAATAATTCAATACAAATACAAAAATAAGAATAGGGTGCAAAACGGTATCCCGTTACTTTTTGAATAAAGGCACTAATTCTCCCTGAAGATCTGATTATATGTTAGAGATATGACTTTTATATGATACATTTTATAATTGGTTAATTTTAAAATTCTTATATTTAACATGGACAATAAAACTATTTTTTTAAATTTTAAAAATAGTTTGAATCAACAAATATATTTTTGTATGAAAACACTTTGAATAAAAGATGCCTCTAGTAAGTAAACAGACCTGTCTGTGGGTCTCTGTGCTTGGGGTCCGAGTGCGGTCACTCTGGTGAGGTCCACTTCAGGGAGCAGCTCTGAACATGGGATGAGCTGAGGCTGTGTGAGAGAAAACAACACTGATGCATGTGAGAATACAAGAGAACAGCAGTGAGGAGAATATCAGTGAAGTATTTTCCCTGAGGAGTCAAATTTCAATGAACAGCGCAAGCAGTGACTGCTGTGAAATGACCTGAAATCACAGGATGCTGCTCCCAAACAAAAACAACAGACGTTCCCCGACAAAAAAAAAAAAACACAAAAAAAATGGTTATGGTTAAATTGTTATTCTCTGTCAGACCATCACAATGAAAGTACTGCAAGGAGGGGGTCTAAAAGGAAGTCTGAGGAACATCCTGTGATCATAACTGTTTGTGTGTGTGTGTGTAAGACCCTTCATACTTCATCAGTTTCCTCTGTGCCTCCTGTAGAGACTGTCTCTGTGTCACACAGCCCCTCTCTTGTGTCATCTTCGCTGGGTTTGTCTGGGAAAACAGCACAAGTCATGAGACAGGATGAATCAGCCAAACTATTAGATTGAGATGCTGACAAAAGCTTTCTGGGAAATATTCCGGAGATCTAAATAATCTTTTGCCTAAATGTCATAAAGACTCTAGGATAAGCATGATACAAACTGAGCAATTTCACATCACTCTAGATCTGTGGTTCTCAACCAGGGGGCCTCAAGATGACTTAAAGGTGGTACAGAGGATCTTTTCGTCGACTGATTTTTTGAAATGAGCGCATGCGTAAGAACAACCCCCCTCCTTCACAGCTCTTTTCGAGGGAACGCCTCCCAAAACTCGTGCACGAGTATTGGAACACGAGTGTTTACCACCGGCATTCGCTGTGTTATTAAGCCGGGCACACATTTAACGACTAGCTAAAACATTCTAAGACTATGCTCAACATACAGCGCTTGTTTCCTGCTCCTGAAGCAGATTTATATACTTTCACATGGAGTTTGAACACCGACTGTAATCGCAGACTGAACGCAACTGGCTCTGACGACGCATTTGAGCGCGATCAGTCATAAGTATCAATTTACATTCATAATCGACTTAAAGCCGCGCACACACTTAGTGGATTCATTATGTCGGACTCACCGCAGGGAACTCATAATCTGCAGTTGTTACTCCTGTCTCCTGACAAAAACATTGCATGCGGCGCCTGTGGAGTGTGGAAAGTTACTGGAGCGCGCAGCCGCGCGTCTCTCACAAGGAACGTCATGGCAGTGATTGACAAGCCAGAGGGCCAATCGTTTACGCGATGATCGCGTAAACGATTGGCTGATGTTTTTAAGGCCCTACCTCGTGCACAGATGATGTATATTAATAATATTCCTTTCAGTGCACCTAATAAATAGTCTTTTATCAGTTAGTAAAGACAGTTTCAAGTAATATTGCAAAAATGTATAAAACAAAACATCCTATTTAACACCTTTAAAATTCAAGATTTTTCTTACTCTTTGGTGTTTTTTTTAATGAATACACATTTTTCTAGTTATGCCAAGTGCAAAAATATTTTATTGGATAGAAATTGTGAGGGGTTGGGGGGTTTTAAATATTGTTGTGGACAATGGGGGTTCCTTGAAGTCAACATGGTTGAGATCCACTGCTATAGATGAACTCAAAGACTGTCAACAAGCAGTTTGTTTCATGACAACGGCTGAGAAGCCCTGTACAATAACACTTTAAAGGTAATTTCACATTGCAATATTACTGACAACAAGTAACTTGTAAATGGTAACAAAAGATTCACCTACTGAAGATAAGTGGTTTTACATTATAGCAGAAGGAAATAATGTGAAACCTGTGGAAACCTCACCTTTCGATACCTGCACAGACATCACCATATCCTGAACTTTCTTGTAACAGATCAGAGACTGGTGCAGCTCTTTTATCTTAAGATCCTAAAAAGATTCAGATTAAAACAACATTGAATGTAATATCAAATATTTCAAAATTCTATTAATATTACACATAAACAATATATTAATATTAAATGATAGTGTATATAAAATCTCCTACTTCTACATACATGCATCCATGCAAAGACTGCTTAGTTAGAAAGATTGTGGAGATGGTTTAATTAGAAATGAAGTAATCTGTGTGCTGGCAGGTGGTTGATGTGACCGTCACAGCAAAATAGCAGGACATCATATTGTTTATACCTTCTCTTCATTAGCTGCCTTCAAAGACTCAACAGCACTCCTCATTCTCTGCACCTCCATTTCTGAACACACAAAAACAACTCCACAAATAACATATTACAGCATTCAACATGCTAAATATTTCAGAACAAGACTGAAGCCTTTGACAACATTATTATGTCTCTGGAGCCACTAAAATAAATACCCCAGAAACTCCACAGTTGTTATACCCATCCTGCTGGAAGTAAAGATGATTTGTAGTGTAAAATAAATACTGTGAGACAATAGAAGCAAATCCAGCAAAGCACAGTTATAAGAGCAGGAGAGCCTGCAGCCAAAATCAGGTCACCATCAATCAAAATGCATGTCTAAACGTGTAATACAAACCTACATACTTAATACATTCCAACACGTTTTTTTCTTACAATGTGCCAGGATAGTTTCTCCTTTATCACACTAAAATGTTTTTGTTCCTGTGTAATCCATTTAAAGTGCATAGCCTCAGCTGCAAATGGATTTATTAGCTGTAAAATGTGTCTGTGCAGGGCTCCCTTTGGATAGCATATACAGTGGGCTCCAAAAGTCTTGAGACTGAGAATGTTGATCATTGGATTTGATTCATATCGATCTCAATTTAGCACAGAATATATATGTATCCAGAAGAAAGTGAATTACTTATACTGTAATACTTGAATTTTGAATCCACTCTGGTTACACATGAATGTTGGCATGTTTTTGATATAGCAGTATGTTCGTACCGTACCTTTTTCTCTGCTTTGTGACTGTTCTGTATTTGGGCTTTCTGGGATGGCCTGGTCCTGAAGTCTTCTAAGTGCCTGCTCTCTGTCCTCCAACTGCTTTTGTAGTGATATCAGCTCCTCCTGACCACACATTCAATTCGAGAACTAAATATAAGCTCACTACGTAGTTCATACCAAACCCAAATTGACTTGATTTGAAATGCAGCACAGAAAAATGCATTAATAAGAAAACAATAGGTAACTATAATGTAGTGTGAACAAATGCCATTTTAAAGTATGTTAAGAGGCAGAAATAAAAATAAAAAAAAATCTAGAGAAAGAGACCATGTGAATTTTGAGCTTTGAGCATGAGGATAAAGTTCATTAGCTTGACACATTCCAGTAGTCTGTAGGGTTAGGGTGAACTACAGAAAGATTTCTCTTTGTGGTTAAGTGATTCATGGACAAGAGCTTGCTGTTACACTTCAGTGCTGTTAATCTTATGTTTTGTAATTATCACCTGACCATGAGGCACTCTTACTTTGGTAGAGTTAAGGCTTCTCTCATATTCTTGTCTCTCGTTCTCCATAGAAGTCATCTTGAGATGCATATCTTTCACATCTTGGTAAAGACCCTGAAGAGACAGACCATGTTTCTATAAGTCAAAGAGTCAAGAGTTTCGCATACAAACTGACAGGCTAAAAGACTTGCAGTGCAAAATACTTTGAGTTTTGTTTGAACAATAGGCGAAAAAAAAAAAGGACCCTAACAAAGTGAGGGGAAAAAAAACACTAAAACTGAGAACTTAAAGTATACTTAAAAAGAAAACTATATTTTCATCTAACGTGAAGGAAACCTAGCCCATTCTTTTGGTCCACCATGGATTTCTGGTTTCTGAAACTAAAAACTCCCTTCTGGGCTCATGCAAGTGGGAGAAAGCTGAATGGGACCAGTGTAGTCTGGACTCAAACGAGCAAAAAAGCTTTATAACAGGAAATGGCTCTAGCACTCAAGAGTTTCACTCTCACCCTGAAGCTGAAGGCTTAGGCAGCAATGAATGCCACTATGGAAACCACAGGGTGGTCAAACCATAATAGCCAGGTTTAATTTCATTAAATGTTCAAGTTGTCAGTACAGTTCATTCTGTTCTGCATTGAGAGCACTTTTAAGGTTCTGATTAATTACTGGAGACTGTAATTTATTAGGCCCGTGGGACTCTGTAGCCTATGAAATTTCATAGTGGCGGAGGTACAAATGCGTGCTCATTACCTCACTTTCTCTGCAATCCCCTTCTGCAGCGGCTAGTTTTAGTTTCAGACTTGATATCTCAGTCAGCAGTTCCAGTTTTTCCGTCTCTAAAGCACTCCTGCTAAGCAGCTCCTACACAATACAAGTTAGATATGAATTTTCTGGGAAATGTATTCCTTTAATACGGACCACCCCTACAACAATATGGCTTAAATGCTGTGCACTTTTGTTACTGGACATAAGATTATAAAACAACACACCTGCTGTAGTAACTCTTCTGTAGCATTCAGTTTCATGCGGTGTTCCTCAAGGCTCGAGTCTAGGTCCCTTATCTTTTCTCCTTGCACTTCCACCTGGTCAGTCAGAACACTTACCTGAGGAATAAGAGTGCATATTTATTGAGTTTGTGTGATGTGGGACATTTAGAAACTACAATGGCTGTATTCTGACTGACAGCCAAAAGGAAAGCAGCAGTGCATAGCTTTAAATCCGACAAGAAAATCCCATACAGCCCATAAGTCTCTCAACTTGGTTTTGACAACACACCTGGAGCACTAGACATTCTTTGTCGCTTTCCAAGCGAGAGAGTCGCTCCTGGTAGACCAAATCTCCTGCTACAGATCCATGGCCATTGGTCTGGAAACATAAATGCTTAGAGTGGTAGACAGTTTTATTTTACATAAAACATACATGGAGCCGCACTTCTAAATAGGCACACCAGATTTGCTGGTAGTTTGAATGTGGTGTCCATCCGTGAATTGAAATAAAAACACAGCAAAATGAACTGAAATGACCATATACAGGCAACTGCCAGTGGGACCTGGAAAAGAAATCACATGCTGCCATCTGTGAGTCATGTGGAGTTCATACAGATGATACTCTGCTATATCGGAGATGCATGTGAAAGGTTTTCACATTGCAAGATTTTGAAGCCCAGGAGTGGAAATTTTGTAAAGCAAGCAGCTTTCAGATTGAATATGGAAAAATGGGCTGGGGAGCTGAAATATGATTAATCCAGATGAATCATGGCTGGAATAAAGGACGGAAAATGAAACGGGAGAAAAACGTCAGACATATAGATGAATACATATTTATATATAAAGTCATTGGTCTTGTTCTTTTCAGAGCAAGTGTTTGCATCAAACAGGTAACAGTTTATAAAACTATAGCCAAAATTGCAATGCTTATTCTTAAAAAAAAAAAAAAAAAAAAAGTATTAAAGCTTTTTATTTTAGGCCATCTCATGTGGATGCAAATAAAAAGACTCACAACAGATCAATGAAACCTTCAGGTTGACATATCAGCACTTTGTACCACACAGGTTATCTCTGGGTCAGTTATATAAATGAGTCCAAATTTATTCAAATTAGTTATGATAGGAGGAATGAGGGAGAACATTAACAATATAATATACGTAGAGTCTTCAATATTCAGGTCGGGTCACAGTAGCTAAGAGATAGATTTGCAGAGGGTTTTTTATACAGTACATGATTTTTTTTTTCACTTAACAAATGAAATTGTATTTTAAAACATATACAATAGGCCTATTTTTTGTAGTAGCACCTAACAGTTAACAAAATCTGAGGGAAACCCACCAGTTGGCCTTGCAGCCACTCCATCAGACCCTCAGCAGTGGTTTCGGAAACCTGACTGCGCAGACTCTCCTTTTCCTGGGGATCCATAAGGTCCAAAGCAACCCTCAGGTCTTCCAAAAGATGCAGCACCCGAAGGCTGCCCAGGAATGGTGAAGTTGGTGACTGACAATCAAACAGGCCGTTGGTGTAGTTCATGGCCTTAGAACCTGAGGCAAGTGCAGGAATGAGGATCAGTGAAGGGATTTAGAGATGAGTGACGTTTGTTGGGCTCTATGTTCAGTTGATGATAAAAAAATTTATTTTTACCCAAAAATGAAAATTCATTCATTAGTTGCTTACCCTTTATTTTTTCATGAGAATTATTATTATTATTATTATTTTTTCAAATTCTAAAGTAACATCACTGGTCCTAACCGCACGTCATGATGTCAAACCTGCAGTATTAACACAATACTGGATGAAGATTATCAGTGATTAATGACTGAAATTTCATTGGTTCATCAAACAGAGCTGTTAGACTCTATTATTAGACTGTATGACTGTATTCAACCAATCAATCAAGTAGAAAAACATTACATATAAAAACCAGGCAGAAATCTGCAAATTAGTTTGAAACAAAAAATGAGGGCAAGTAAATCACTGAAATTATTTAATTTTAAATGCAATTTTTGGGCGAATTCACCTTTAAATCAATTTTTCTGTAGCCACTTTTAGCACTTTCCAAAATAAAACAAAACACAGGTTGGATGACTGTGACCGCACAACTCGGATGGCTTATCGTCAGATGATGTACACAGCGGGACGTCCACTACCATAATTATAGAGTGAATGGAAAAGCATAACCTTCAAGAGACTCTTGCTCCAAGCAAAGACATTCATTTTTCTCTGATGTTCCCAGAGACGGACAGTATTGTGGTCACATACCGAATAAGCATTAGATTTCATCAGTGCTGAAATAGTGGAAAAAGCTTGTAACGTAGCTCACTACGCATACTCTCAGCTCTCACAAATCTGCAGAAACACTCACACTGTGCAGATTCATTCCCTTCATGGGTTTATGTGCATTGTTCTTTAAAATTCCTTCAAAAAATGTGTTTCTCTGTCTATTTCTTATAGACGTGATCACACAGATGACTGTGTAAATCTGCAAATAATACAACTGTATATTTAGTTGTACCTGCAATGATGCCATCCATCTGCTCCAGAGCAGCTGCCAACATTTCACTGGCATCACACATCATGATCACCTTCTTTGAAACCTGCAAATGAGACATTCAAAGGTAAGCAAGAATATGACTGTTCAAATGGCATTAGTGGTGCAGAAATTTTATATATATATGCTTTCCATCTATCTGATGTTCTCTCTCCTGCCTGGCACTAATATGAGGCGTTTCTGTCTTACTACACAGAATGGGAGGGCTCGCGTGTGGGATAATGGCACAATTCTCCCAGGACTTTTCTGCACTGTGCGTTGGAATGCTCGGAATTCCAGACCTTCAAAACAAAGTCCCGCAGGCTTCATGTCATGCTATTGCCATTGGCTTACAGCTCAAGAGAAGCTTCCCTACTCCACCCAAGAGGTTGGATTCCTGAATGAATCCTGGAATTGCTATTTCAAAATGAATTTATATTAGCAAGGCGAATTAAATCTAATAGATGGATATGCCTCACTTAAGATGAATCAAAAAATTTGTAGCAACAAATGTCAAAACATGCATGTGTGAACAAGTACTAAATCATACTATCCTTAAGGTATGTAGGATAGTGTTGTTATCTATAACTATTCAGTCATTTGCATTAATTGAAATACAGCGAAAATAAAATATAAATATGAGATAAAAACTTAAAATTAAAAAAAACTAAGTTTGAAGTGTTGCCTTATCAACTAAACTGAAATAAAATAAGCTGAAGTACTAAAATGAATAAAATAAAAATAAATTAAATCTAAACAGAAAAAACAAATAAAACATTAATAATGGCATAAGAGTAGGTGAACTTCAGGCTTATAAGACAATTGATGTGAAAACAGATTACAGGGGGCTTTAATTGGTTGCATTGCATTTTTATGATCTTGTGGAAGGAAACTTGAAAAACAGAAATGCAACACAATGGCCAAAGATGTCCTTCTAAATGTGTATGGATGTTATAATGGTGCTTTAAAAAGGAATTAACTACTTTTCAGAGTTTTACCAAGCAAACAGCTAAAGCTCAGCATGCTAAAACAATATAAGAAATTAAAAAAAAGAAAAAGAAAAAAAAAAAAAATCAGAAAACTTGTCAACCACTAGTAAACCATACTGACCCATCCCTACACAGGACAAAATGCTGTACATTACTGGTCACAATTACAAGCCAAAAGAGTGGGGGTAAAATACTCCAAAAATTACCCTTTTAATTTTGTTACTGACTGGGCAAGAGAGCTGCAAATCTCAACAACTACACACAGAAGTCTTTGTTTGTCTGTTTACCACCGACCCCCAGAGAAAGAGAACAGATACAAGCTACATTCTCATTCTAACACGAATCTATTCAGTTATGCACTTATCTGATCAACGAGGACTGCAGAAAGGGCAAGACCGGCCCACGTCACTCACAGTTTTAATGTAGCAAGAGGAGTGGGCCAGGGCTTTGTTTATGGATATCAGATTTTGTTAAATCAATGAGTCCTTTGTATACAATGCTTGTTCAAAAATACACCATATAGAAAGTAGCTTTTTTCTAACCAGAGTTGTTTTAGAGCCTACATGACCAAGTCAAGCTTCTGACCACAAAACAACAACTAAATCCTCACCGAAACTTTATTAATAACTATGAAAATTTGAACACTCATCCAGACCCATTAGCACCTGTGGAAACACTGGCCCCATGCAGGGGCTGAAGATCTTGAAATCCACGGCTTTTCAAGTTACTTTTGGCTAACAGAAAACATTCTCCACATCCCTGGAGGGAAAAGGAGCTGTATTTAGTCAGCTGCCTGCATCACTTCCTATGGGGAAGCCCTAGACTTCTGGCAGCTTCTCCAAACAGTGTAAGGAGAAACTCTAAAAACTGAATATTTGCTTTTGTGATTACAGGAATGTAATTTGGCTATAGTTTAAGAATACACAATAAGAATTCAATGCTACATGAGATGCTTTAATATTTTTTACCTACATTTATGTTAGGTGTCCTCTTTACCTTCTCTGCACTCACATTCTGACCCAAGTATGACCACACATATTATGTTTCCATCATCGATGAGAACCAGGTCCATTCTGTTTAGCTCATGGATATTTTGAAAGCTTGGATGGAAAATCATATGGATAAAAGCGAGCCCCTCATTAAAGTGTGGAGTGATCTTTGGCTCCAAACAAACTTTTGAACAATACTTTCCAGTAGTGAACGTAGCAGATTTTAATCAGGCACAAATGGAGTGAGGAATTACATTTCCATATGGAAAGAAGGGCGGGAAAAAAAAACAGTCTTAATTGGGCATAGTACTAAATATTTTGTTTTTTAGCTTCTTAACAGATCGGGGTTCGCCACTCTCAACGAGGCCTTATACGAGTACCATGCACCAATCGCTCCATGACCCAGATGACCAGCTCCATCGAGACCCTAACCCTCCCCCTTCTCCCAGATTCCTGAAAAACTCCTCCAGATGTGCGCTCCCTCTCACATACCTTCACAATCAGTGCTTCCTCTAAACATAGATATCGTACAGCCCGCCCTCAGGCCAAATCAGTGTCAAGCTCCTCGCACAGATTAATTTACATGTTTTGCTAGTAAATCAGCAGACCACATACTCCCTTAAAGGGTTGTTAACCAAAGCACTGTAGGAGGGACGTATTGATTGGCTCAGTGCCCAGACAGGCCTACGAGTACAAAGGTAGAAGTCGGTTTTATTTATTTACATACTCTGACGTTGGCCAGATGTGGAGATAGGGGATGGAGTGGGGGTAGCCTGAAAGAAAAACAACCCACTGCCCATACCGTTATCCAGGCTGAGCCTCGTCCTAAATACACCAACCCCTCAGACGGGTTGTGCTACTGAACTACACAAACACACAGATGTGACGCATATGCGGCCTTCAGCATTAAAAAAGCTCCTAGTGCCGAGATCCCATTCACTACTAATCATTCGACTGGATGTGGGAGTGTGGGAGTTCAGATTTCCACATAGAAAATCCTATGCTTTGAGTTCCTGAATGAAAGCAAAATCATAATACCATCTCTTATCACTTGGTTTGATAAAGTGCTTCAAAGGGAAAAGGAATGTTAGCAGCATCCCTCTTAAAGAGAAGTGAGCTGTCGGCTGATGAAGACCAGAGACTCCTCACTCACCGTACATCAGTGTTTACCAACCATTTATGTCTTATCCAACCCACAGTCCCATCAGTAAAGCCCTTAATCAACAATACAGAAATTAATTCTCAATTTATTAGCATATCAATAATATTATTAAAGGGTTAGTTCACCCAAAAATGAAAATTGTGTCATTAATTACTCACCCTCATGTCGTTCCACACCCGTAAGACCTTCGTTCATCTTCGGAACACAAATTAAGATATTCTTGATAAAATCCGATGGCTCAGTGAGGCCTCTATTGCCAGCAAGACAATTTACACTTTCAGATGCCCAGAAAGCTACTAAAGACATATTTAAAACAGTTCATTTGACTACAGTGGTTCAACCTTAATGTTATGAAGCAACAAGAATACTTTTTCAAAATAACGACTTTATTCAACAATATCTAGTGATGGGCGATTTCAAAACACTGCTTCATGAAGCTTCGAAGCTTTACAAATCTTTTGTTTCGAATCAGTGGTTCGGAGCGTGTATCAAACTGCCAAAGTCATGTGATTTCAGTAAACAAGGCTTCTTTACTTCATAAGTGTTTTGAAATTTCAATGGTTCACCACTGGGGGGCGTGACTTTGGCAGTTTGAAACAAGCTCCGAATCACTGATTCGAAACAAGCTCCGAATCACTGATTCGAAACAAGCTCCGAATCACTGATTCGAAACAAGCTCCGAATCACTGATTCGAAACAAAAGATTTGTAAAGCTTCATGAAGCAGTGTTTTGAAATTGGCCATCACTAAATATTGTTGAAAAGAGTCGTTATTTTGTTTTTTCACAAAAAGTATTCTCGACGCTACATAACATTAAGGTTGAACCACTGTAGTCACATGAACTGTTTTAAATATGTATTTAGTAGCTTTATGGGCATTGAAAGTGTTAATTGTCTTGCTTCTGTGCCATCGGATTTTATCAAAAATATCTTAATTTGTGTTCCGAAGATGAACAAAGGTCTTACGGGTGTGGAACGACATGAAAGAATTTTCATTTTTGGGTGAACTAACCCTTAAAACATCTATACTGGGGGTGAAAAACTTGTTCACACACACACACACACACACACACATTTATAAAACATGTCATGAATAAAAACATCCTCAAAAAATCTAGTTTGAATCTATTATATGTTTAACAAAGCAAAAGCAAGACAAAAAATTATACTATTGATAATTTCACACACTGCCTCTGTGACCCTAAAATTTTAAGATTTTGGAGAAGTGATCATGATGGCCAACAGAGCTTTTCTTTCAATCACTCACAACAAAGTATTACATAAACACAATCAAGATTTCAAACATTACAAATGGCTTTGATTTTGACATTTTGTAGCTGGTTTGTCTTTTGTTCACATGAATAAAAGGAAACGTGTGGAGGACAAGATAGGAAACATCTGACCCACACTTTAAGCCTGCATGGGAGCAATTTGGGGTCTTATATTTGAAGAATAAAAAAAACGTCCCTGATGTCATAGCTGACCTTTTTCCACTGTGAAAGGACACAGTTCCACCCTGAAAGTTACAGTAAACACAGGATATACATACACTCTCCAGGTTTAGAGTCTTTACAGTACCACTCAGGGTAAGAGCGCTTTACAGTGCAACCCCAGAGTCACACCCACAAGCAAATTCTGCTCTGTAAATGAATGTCTACATTCACAAGTTTTTAAAAAAGTATCTCTGGCTCATGTCCTTCACTCTCAAAAAAAAAAAAAAAAATCGTACCTTTATGGGTACAACAGCTTGTCACTGGGCCAGTATCCTTAAAAGGACATCTTTGTACCTTAGATACCCCTAAAAGGTTAGTGGTAGTACCTTAATGTATATATTCCTACTTTAAGTTAACGATATGCACCTTTTAGGTACAAAGATGTCATTTTAAAGGGTGACAAGCTGTTGTACCTATTTACACGTTTTTGTTTTCCCTGGGTGATAGCATTTCCTCACAAAAAGTAGATCTCTAGTGATAAGTACGCATCAGCACGGTCTTCAATAGGTAAACAGACTGTACAAAATGTTTTGTACAAGTGTATTTATAAAATAATTCATTTAAAATGTTTGCAATTCATAAGTAGGTAAGAAAAATAGATATAAGAGTGAGTTAACAAAAGAAAGCCTAAAAAAACTTAATTGTAAGAGCAAATGACTCTCAGGTGCGACACAGATAAAGTGCATTATTTTAATCGCTTTTTCAGATCTCATAAATGACTTACCTTCTAATGTAACGAGGGTCCTAAAGTTATTTGAAATTATAAACTTTCTTCAGCAGATGTACGTGTCCGAAATCAACAGATATCCCCCAGCGTCCCTCATATTAAAGTGTTCAAATGAGATGGACGCGTCTCCTCAGAAAGCATAAATGGAACTTTCGGACTTAACTTGAGAGTTGTGCGCTCGAGTGCGCATGCGCCTGTCCAACCAATCGCAACCATAAAACGATCCAAAGTTGTTAATTACCTCCAGAGAAAACAAGTAGCATATGAACTCCCGACAAAAAAAGGTGAACGCCGCCCTCTGGTGGATATTGAATGAGTTTATAAATGTTGACTTTTTTTCCAATAATAATGTGTCCAAACTATTATGCAGTGTATAGTATACACTGCCACAACATTTTCCATTTGATACTAAGTTGTTTGATGAAGGAAATCAAGCGTCTTCAGTCTTCGTGAACTTCCTTATTTCAAACACTCCACACTAGATGGCAGGCAAATGCAAGCTTTTTACTGTTGAAGTTTGATAAAAACAGCTGTTTCTTTCTTTATTTCTGACTTACATTTTTAACTTTACACACGTGACTGCTATTGTAATACACTGAAACCATTTTTTAGCCTACTGTATGATAATTTCATAATTAAATAGATTTTTGTATTTATTTCTTGGATGCTCAAGGGTGCTAAAACATGACCTTCCGTCACCACTGTTCAAATATTGTTCTTCCCGGACAGACCCATGGTTTTAGGACCTAGAGATTTGATGTTCTCTCTTTACAGTCATTGAAAAAAAGAAATTACTTTCACTAACCTGTAATATCTTGGTCTGTTTTCTCTGGCTTTTGGATCAAGGCACTTCAGTGTCCATGGCAACCAGGCTCAGAGGGAATCATTTTTAGTCCTTGTTCCTCAATGGCACAAACATCGCACTTATTTAGCCCACAAGGGCAAGAGTTTGTACCCTGTCTGGGTCAAGTTATCACTTTCAGAACAGGAGAAAATGCACTTTAAGAGCAAATTAATCTAATACAGGCCCCATATCTTAGTATTCAAAGTAACTTCTCAAAAATCCCATGTGAATCCCAGCAATTTTGTGTAGGCAGAGGTATTGCTGAATTTAACCAAAGCGAATAGAAGCAGATACCCAACAAATAGTACTCAAAATCCTCAATAACAAAAAAGGAGGCATTTTAAATCCATCTCTGAATGAAACCAGTGACTCAGAGAACACAGGGGACTCTCGTTACAGCAAACATCCCACATCAAAACTGGAATATAAAGGGCTTTTTATGTAATCATCTTTCCATTCAGGTGTCACAGTCACAGATATGACCTTTGTTTATTTCATTCACTGTGTCACAGACACAGCATGTTAATTAACGGGAAGAAAACCAGCAATCTCTTCCTCTCACCTGGGCAACTGCATGGTAGCACTCACCTCAATGCATGCAAGAATGTCATTTTTCTAGAAATAGAACACTTGTCCAATGCCTGTGATTAAAAATATACGCACAAACATCCAGGCAGTGGGAAATAAATAATGTCAAGTACACTTAAAGCAACAACTCATTTATTCATACAAAATCAGCTATTAATAACAACATATTTATTTATTTTATTATTATGTTAAATTAAATTAAATTCTCCTGTGCTGCTCATACATGATTCTGGCAGTGAGAATGAAGAATGTTCAAAAATCAAGTATACTGAAAGCAACAACAAATTTATTTGAGCAAAATAAGCACCGTAATTATTTATTTTGTTATTTTTATTGTTCATTTTAATGGTCCCCCCTTTTTTTTACAGACCTGCCTTAAAGTGAGAGTTCACCCAAAAATGAAAAGAATTGTCATCTCACCCTCATGTCGTTCCAAATCCGTAAGACTTTCGTTCATCTTTGAAACACAAATGAAGATACTTTTAATGAAATCTGAGAGACAACTACCACTTTGATGCTTCAAAAAGTTCATAAAGAGATCGTAACACTAATCCACACGAATCAAGCAGTTTAGTCTGAATTTTCTGAAGAGGCTCGATCTCTTTATATGATGAACAGATTAAATTCATTCACAATTATCAACTCACACATCAAGCATGTTTGCGTGTCGTGCGAGAATCAATGAGGTTCGTTCTAATGTGTTACGCAGCACGATTGAGCTTCCGCAAGAACCAATGAGGTTTGTTTTCTTTTGCATCAAGCAAGTACAGTTGAGCTTATGTTCGCTGATCAATGTTTATGTGATTAAAAGCCTACATTCGAACTGTTCATCATATAAAGCGATCGAGTCACTTCAAAAATGTTTTGATTAAACCACTCAATTCACATGGATTAGTTTTATAATCTTTTCAACTCCTCTCAACTCTTTTTGAAGCATCAATTGGTAGTTGCGTGGACTGTCAATGGAGGGACAGAAATCTCTCAGATTTCATTTACAATATCTTCATCTGTGTTTCGAAGATGAACAAACGTCTTGCGGGTTTGGAAAGACATTAGGGTGAGTAACTGATGACAATTTTTTTCATTTTTGGGTGAACTAACCCTTTAATAATAATTCACAAAGACATGAATAAATGACAGATTTCTTCAGCAGGAGTTGCATTAAAAGAAAAGTTCCTACCATTCCAAACCTGTATGACTTTATTATGTGGAACACAAAAGATGATATAAAATGTTGTTTTGGACCTCAGTGAATTTCTTTGTATGGACAAAAATAGTACTTCAGAATATCTCCTTTTGTGTTCCACAGAAGAAAAAAAGTTTGGAACGCCATGAGGTGATGAGGCGATATATTGCAAACGATCACAGAATGTTCTTTTGTGGGTGAACTGTCCCTTTAAAACCTTAGCGAAAGAAAAAGGGAGAAATCTACAAATCTGACATTCAGTAATTATCTGTGGTTGATGGGATCCAGTAACAAGGAGCCCATGGATCAGCAGGGGAATCTCCACTTAGTGACACCTATAGTAAAGAAATGACCATAAAGTTGCTCTTAGTCAGATGGATGAGTTGGATCTTGGGCTCCATAAGAGAAACACAGTTAGATTGCTTATTTAGAGTCAAACTTTTTTATATCCCAGAGGTTTACAGTTCCATTATTTATTCATGATCCTGCGCACTTTTGTTTTTCCTCTCTAAATACTCTCTCGAAAGAACTTCAAATGCTGTAGAAAGTTCTTAGAAAACACATTATTTTTAGAGGAGTTTAAAATAAGCTCACACCGAAGCAATGACGTTATTTACTCATCAGTGTTATTTGTTTGTCGTGAGCGCATTGGAGATGAAATAATAATGGCTGTGTAGTTAATGGTCATTCAGTGTAGTTTTTAGACTTGTTCCAGCTCTGAATGACTCATGCATGGACTCGTTTGCACAGGACTTCACCGTGGCAAATGTTAAAGCCTCGATATCTTTTTTACCATTTGATTGGAATATATTTACTCACTTTATATGTGAATAAAAGCCTTAATTCAATCTGTTCATCAAAGAAAGCGATCGTGTCTTGGACTAAATTTGGACTAAACCACTCAATTCATATGGATTTATTTTACATCTCTTTATGAACTTTTAAAAGCGTCAAAGTAGTGGTCACGTAGCTGTCAATGAAGGGACAGAAGCCTCTCAGGTTTCATAAAAATAAATAATTTGTGTGATGAAGATGAATGAAAGTCTTACAAGTTTGGAACGACATGAGGCTGAGTAACTAATGACAGAATTTTCATTTTTGGGTGAACTAACCCTTTAAACTACTGAATTTACTGACAATTAATCAAGTTAGATGTTATTCTTTGCAACTTTCATAAAGTAGCCCAACATGGAGAGAAAAAAATAGAGACAATAATGGCAGTTATATTCAGTCCCTCTATTTTCATATTTAATATTTTGGAGCTATGTCAAGCTAATAATAATGATATTGCACATCCTGTTCTAACAGGTCACCACTGACCAAAATGTAAGCTGAAGGGTATTGGCAAAGCAGCTAAGGATGTTTGGATAATGAAATTGAGAAGCTAATCTCTTAATGCTACATGTGTGTACCCTTTCGTTTTACTGATGATAGCGAGATAGAAGTGTCCTTGTACAGTACATGAAAAACCCTTTTATTCTGGGTGCACATAGAACACCTAGCAACAAAGATACCAGACAGAGTTGGCTGTTGCTATCAATAACAAACACACACTGACAACACAAGAACATTTATGTTCATAATTATCATTGCTAAGGTTTAAAAGAAAGAAGCTGATGAAAATCTGTCTGTCTATCTATCTATCTATCTATCTATGCATTTTTATATAAACTCAAACTAAAACATGTATGAATTTAAAAACTAAAAATTAAACATGTTAATAAAAATGCGCATGTGAATTTTCCTCAAAAAAACGGTATGTTTTCTTAGTGATAAGCAATGGCACCATTTCTTTAGTGTCTTTGGTGCTAATTCCTCTTTAAATTTTTTTCATATTCTTTGTTCATAAGTCTCTTTGACTTCTTTTGCTCAAAACTCCATAATACTCTTGTGATAACAATGATTTGTCCTTTGAAATAAATGAGGTCGACAGACAGTCTTCTCAGACAGTCTACCGTCTCCTCTGCTCCGCTACTCTGTGTAATTACATCATTTCTGATGATGTGAAAGAATAAAGAATAAAACTGTCTACATACTTATGGAACATCAAGCTGCAGGGGCTGGTGAGATTTATAAGTTTGGTCCTTTATTCATTATTCGCTTTAATAACTTTCAATCTGTTTGTCTTGAAGTTAAACTGTAATTAAGTAATGCCATTCTAAAGAGAAACTCAATAAATTAAATGCATGAAATATAATCTGTCCCTGGAGCTTTTAAACACAATATGCTGCCAACAAGACAATTCACTTATCTGCCTAATTGCAATTGAAAACAAGTAAAAAAGAAAGGTACACACAATTGTAAAGCGTTGACGCATTAATTAATCCAAGTCGCTTCCATGTAAATGAAAGGGATTCGATATCTTTGGCGTTTGTTGGATCTGCATCTGCAGGGAGTATTCATGTCATCTGGATGGGGCTAAACCAAATCACTCCTCATTTTCATTCAGCCTGAGTTAAGCAAACTGACAGATCTGCATGATAAATGTAATTATGCTTACAGAAGGACTCACATTAGACCACCTGTTCCAATATCATATCACTCATTAGTTCAGTTGTCCAGCACTCCAACAAATGACATTCTGATAGAAGCTGTAAATCATACTGTGTAAGTGGCTGAAGAGCTGAGGGGAATTTACGGAGGTCTGTTTCACGTGGGCACGAGCTTAGATTTGAAATCAAAATTCTTCTTTTTTTATGGAACATTGAAGCATTTATTATAAATGATCCCTGCACATCATTTTTATTTTAATTAATGTGCCCTCCCTCGTAAACTTTCATTAAAATAACTCCCCATCTCCTCTCTGGTGATTCCAAACTAAATGCCTTCTGACATTTGAATGAGTTACGGAACTGTGCTGATGATTCTTACTCAAATTTCTTACTTTGAATGGCAGGATTAATTACCGTATCCGTAAAAACAGAGCAGCTTTGAATTCTAGTATCAGCCTGGAAGCAGGCGATATGGGGGCTCAATTTGATAAGAAATAGACATGATAGTGATTTTCTGCAGAGAGTGTTTGTAAAGCCTAATCCTATTTAGACATCCCATATCCTCCTAAAGAAAATAATGTGAACAAAAAAACAACATCCGACATGAGGCTCCTGTGCAAACATTTGTTGTGTTTAACGACCGCAGTCGATTATGTAACAACGCTGGACGTCTTTGAAAGAAGCTCAGGTACTGGTGGGGGGTACGGCAAGAAGTTGATTGCCTGTCAGTATTACATAATTCTTTTAACCGAGATCATTATATCCGGCTCAAATGCTCATTTGAAGTTGTGTCAACATATCAGTCACCTTGAAGGTTAACAGTTACATAATGATGGTTCTGGCTCACCAGTAAAGGCCACAGATCCAGCTCGCTGCAGCATGCATATGAGCCAAAAACACAGAACTCACTGAACCATTACATTTCCACCATCTATAAGGCTTGGGCACAATCCCAAGATTAAATATCCAATAATTCATCAGCAAAAATGAAAAAAAAAAAAAAACCAGACTAAGCAAACCTATCCACAAAAGGCCAATCTAAAAGTATGCAATGCAGTTATGCAACAATCATGAAACTCTAGAAGGTGCAGATTGATAGGTCCTTTACATGCAATTTGCAAGCAATCACATCATTACCGCATGACACAAGCTGATTGGCCTCTGCTGATCCTGCAGCCAATGAGACTGCTTGATCAACATTTAAATAGTCTGGTTCATTGTTTGCTGTAATCTAGTCATTTCAGAGTTCCTCTGAAACCCTCCACCTCCCCCAGCTCCGCCTGCCTAGATCTGTTACGGGATTTATGTGTATCTATTTATGCAGCAGCAGCAGCATATCTCACATGTTCACAGTATTGTGTCTGTGTATCTATTAGCAGTAGCAAGTCCATACTTGCTCTGCAGCAGCAGCATAGCAAATCTAGTCTGAAACTAGTCCTGTGTAGCATATGTACACGTAACAGAACAGCCAACCAACTTTGGAATTTTCAGAATGCTTTTAGCCTGCTGAACTGTGTTTGTAAATCTCACATCGGCTCCGGCCGGTCTGAGAAAGACGAGCACTTTGGCACTTTCATGGACCCTCTGAGGTTAAACAGAGAACCCCATTTCCTAGCTCTTGGGACATCAAAGGGGCCCTCATGCAGATTAAGGGCCAGACTAGCCAAATTCCAACACACACAGACACACAAACATGCATTGAAGACTGTATGTGTAAAATATAATTATGCCTAAATGTAACCTGTTGTGTATGTCAAGTGCATGCATGTTTTCCTAGTGTTTAGACTTAGTTTAAATGACTGTAGTTGTGCTAGTTTCATTTCTAACGATTCCATTTGACAGTAAACTATAACTTCTTTTATATGCTTTTCTTACATGACAATCTTGGTCTATATGTAAAGCTCTCTGTAAGCCTCATTCACCAATGTATGTTACATAACTGTAAAATGCATTGTTCTATTTATCCGATCTGATACCTCATAAATTGTGCAAATCCAGCCAGGAGACAAGACAAAGAAAACTTTGCCCGCCAAACATTGCACCCTGACTATTGGTTGTTTCAAAGAAGGTTTGTTAGCTTGGTTTTCCATAAAAGCATAAGCACGCAACTGTTTTTTTGTCTCTCGTTTTGCCTCTGAATCATCCATCGCCCTCTCTCGTGCACGTCTCTTCCGGACGGCTCAGGCGACCGCGCTCCCATTACGTGCTATTCGGCATCGGGAGGACCATCTTCTTGGCTCAAGCTTTGCTTTTGTCAAGCCTTTCGTCATCCGCCATCACCTAGGAGACGGACTCTCTCTTCTTTCTTTTCCGGTTATATTACTCTTCAGTTTGAACCTCGTTTGAAAAACCCGCCGGAGGAAACCCTCTCGGAAAGGACCAATCACTCCAAGCCCAACGCACTGAAACTCTACTGCACACTGACTTGAACCAATACGCAAGTATTAATTTCTTTGAAATTCGTTTAAACTGATTTCTGTGCTGGCTCTCAAAGGGTTAACTGTTGTAATTTGCCAATCTTTGATCACCTCTCTTTTCCTGCCTTTACTTTCGCTCTTGTATATATGTGTGTATATTTAGACGTATAACCTCTGTAGTGGTAGTTTTCATATATTAAATACATTATATCCATGCTTTTTGTTCTTTTGCTCATTCATAAAACCCAGGTCACTTTAACGTTTTCGATCCAGCACCATCGCTTTACGCTCTGATGCTATAATAGGAATTTATTCTCGTGGCCAGAGAATAACATTCCCTTTTATAATAGTCTGTGGAAAACTTAACAGTTTGCTGGACAAACTGGGGTAGTTTCTCTAAAACAACTATTAAACTAGAACTGATCATATATGTAATTGATTATAATTCATTGTAATTAATTCACATATATGCATAATTCCCTCTTGGGTCGGTATATGTATTATAATTAATCATAAGGCTTTATGATTTATTATATTCATATATTTCACCCATAAATTGATTAAATAACTGTGTAAAATCGTTACACCTGAAACTCTGGATGGCACAGGCTGATAGGTCCTTAACTTGCAAGCACTTCATTCTCTGTAGGGCACATCTGATTGGTTCCTGCTGTATCAATAGCCAATGAGCTTGCTGCTCAACCTTCGAATACTTGGTCAGCATTTGCAGCATGCTTTCAGAAACCCTCCACCTTCCCCAGCTCCACCTGTATAGATCTGTATGTATGCTACCTTGTACAGCAGCAGCATGCAGTGTGTTGTGAATGAATTGGCAGTAGCAAGTCCCGTACATGATCTGCAGCAGCAACAGCAGCATAGCGGATCTATTCTGTCAAGACCAAACATATCAACATTGTCATATTCATTACCATGCCAAACACTCAGAGATTTGTCATAACAGAAATAGTTTTACATGATAATGTGACTTTAGGCATCACATAATTTTAATGCACAGTATGAAAAATGGATTAACATATTGAGTTTTGCTAAAAATTCCATTAAATAGTGTTAGTAGACAATTACATTAAATATTAAATATCCAATACTGATCAATTTTCAATATCAACTGATATCAATTAAAAAAACACACTGATATTGGCTGATAATCACTATCTTCCTTATATATTATGCAGGCTTATTGACAACTGACATTAAACATAAAGAGTAGCTTTAATTATCTTTTGACTATAGCTGATGAGTAATGCTCAATAACTGAAGATCCTGATGTTTATCCTGGGGAAAAAAAACATTCTGTGAAATGTATTGCAATTCTTAGAAGGGGCAATTTGCATGTTCAAGGTTAGGATTTGATTATCCAGATTTGAAAGGCAACTCTGAAGGAAATTGGTTTGCTTTGAAGCACAATTGAGCATTTATGCTTTGAATCAAATTTGTGATTTTGTGATAAAGCAGAGAGGATGACCAGTAGACCCAAAATCATTTTAAGCCATGCTTCTGTCTTGTGTCGTATAACAATTGATTCATCATTCAACATAAACCATCACTTTGCAATATTTTTTTTTCAATAAATTGTATTTTTCTCTAAAACTACCCATATATGGTCGATCCTCAACCAGCTGATAGTACTCAAACGATGAGATGTACTTGTAAGGGTAAGCAAGTACTTGTAATCTCAAAGTCAACCAAACCACAAGACAAGACTGTTGTCTAGCGGGAAAAGGTCATCCATGTGCACGCTCGTCAGCGGCTATGCTAATATTGTGCCAAATGCTTTGAGGTCTTACCCAACAAGAACTTCATAAAGGTCAGGCTATGTCTAGACATCCTCAGCATTTCGTCTTCTTAACCAAATGCCAAAAAACAAACTAATTTTTGATAATAATTATGACAACATCAAAATAAAAAAATATGAAAATCGAATTCCTTTTTTAACATACAAGACATTTTTACAGTACAGATAGTCTTTCTGAGCTCAGAGCAGTTTCATAAATCCAAAATGATATAATTTGTTTAATATAAAATAAATAACGCTATTCTAATCTTCAGGGAAATAATAAAATAAAATATAGATAGATAGATAGATCAATGAATGAATGAATGAATCAGTGAATGAATCAATCAATCAATACACTGAATTATTATCTAAATTGCTTAAAGGTTTGTCAGGCATGTATTATGTAGTAATGCATACACAGCACTAGCTGAAACTAATGTCAGGGTATACTTTCCTATAGTAATCATCAGGTGGAAAAAGTCACTCATTTCCCAAGCAAATGTTCAAGGTTTAAGCACTTACATCTGCATATGCACACAAAGAACCACACTTGATTGAAAAGGAGTGACAGAAGGCATGAAGTGCTTTTGCTCCTTGTGTTACTGAAAATGGTAATGACTTCAACCCTCAGTCTGTCTGCCCTGAACCGCAATCTGAACCGTAAATCCATTTGAAGAATATGCTATTGACCTTTGAATGAATTTCATAACTTGACCTAATGGCAAGTTAAAATCTTAAGTGTCTCTCACTATACTTGATTGTGGAAGAAGGAGTGTGTAATAATTCAGATTGTGTTCTTGGTATATTTGTGTTGTTGGTAAATAATTGCAAAGGTCAAGCTGCTGCTTCACTTCAGAATGAAAGCATTCATTTCTGTTTGGGTAAAGTGGCAGACTTCTATTATTATTATTATTATTATTTTTTTTTTTATTAAAAAATACTTTCTTCTATTCCAGATTAATGCCAATGAAATCACTCTTTATTTGAGCATCCTGGTCACTCAGACACAGTAACCCTGGCTCATGTTTTTTGTTGTTGTCAATGGTGTTTGTTTAGGGGTGGGAATATCTGTTTGGCTGACCAATGGCAGAAGTGTACATAAAAAAAATTGTCTTTGCTGATGCAAGTGGCTGTGAAATTACACAATTTAATTTTATTATATTATTAAAGTGCACTCTAAAAAATGCTGGGTTAAAAACAACCCAAGTTGGGTTGAAAATGGACAAACCCAACGGTTGGGTTAAATGTTTGCCCAACATGCTGGTCAGTTTTATTTAACCCAACTATTGTTTAAAAATTACTATATGGCTGGTTTAAAATTAACCCAAAATAGGTTGGAAATTAAAAATCAGACAGAATTACCAGAGGCAACAATAATAATCAAAAGGTGAACATTTATTAATAAGTAATTTAATAAATGTTTACTGTTTAATTATTATTCATGAAACTTGTTAATAGATGTTCAATTATTAAACACATTAATAAATATTTATTTCCAAAAAACTTTGGGTTCGTTTTAAGCAAGCAACACAGTAATTTTTAAACAATAGTTGAGTTAAATAAAACTACCCAGCAGGTTGGGTCAAACATTTAATTTTTATCAAAAAAATACTTTCCAGTTTCAGAACTGTGTATACTTTGTAGCCTTTACAACTTTTACATTTCATAACTCCAATTAGGTTTTGTAACTAATTATTAATAATGTTGTTTTTGCAGCACACACCATGTCAACCACTGAAAATGGTGTCCTCATAATAAATATGGACATATGGTGGAACACCATTTAGCAAACTGTTTTTCACAGAGGAGAACAAAACCCAGCTTTTTGAAGTAAATAATACATTTCAAGGCCATTAGAAAGACTTTATTAGCTCCGCATCGTGCAAGCTGTCCTCCGTTTATGAGGAGAGAGAACACACAGTTACTGCGCCACTTTGAAACCTTTTCAATATCCCTTCTGGCCCGGGCTGTCCTTCATTGCTCTCAGAAAGACACTCAAACCGACAGACACCAGGACAGATAGATAAGTGCACACACACATCTGTTTTTATTTTTTTCCTGTTCTTTCTAGTAATGATCTCTTTTCCCTTTTTTTGTTCTTTGTAATCTCTCGCCTGCTCTAAGTTCCCCAACAGACACACACACACACACACTTTTCTCTCCATCCTCGGGTGTTTTATTCTTTTTTACACTTGGTTTTATGTTTGAAAGGTTGCAAAGTATGAATTTTGGCGACTTATAAAGCCCTCATTTCACACTCTCACACTTTTCTCCTATCTTCCATGTGAGTGAACAGCTCTAACGAGGAAGGCACCATGCTAAGTGCACATTCACAGAACCATTCATGACCTACTGTGTGTCCAGCACCAGCTACAGATAAATCCTGGCAAGACACCTAAACCTGCTGAGTCTTAACATATCCCAAGGGCAGAGATGGATGTCCACTTTTGGTTTTCTAAAGGCTTTTGATGTACAGTTGTGGCCAGAAATATTGGCACTCTTGCTTTTTTATCAAAGAATGCAGTTCAACAACAGCAGTTGGAGGAAGGAAACCATTCAAATCTAAGAGAAAAAAGTACAGTTTGCAAAAGAAAAATGGGCCAGTGGTAGTCGAGAGGTTTAGGTTAAAATAGAGTGGTGGAACTGTGACGCATTGTTGTAGGTCAAAACCCAAAAGCAAGTTAGTATTTTAGCACTTCCATTTCTATCGTCCCAAAGTCAATGGGTTTTTTTAATGGGTTTTTTGGTTAAATGGCTGAAATAAGGTCCGTGGTAAACACAAGCTCAAGATACTTTCACGTTTTATTCTACGACATAAAATACATCAGTATTAACCAACCCATGATTTTTTAAAACTGTTACATGTCTTGAAAATGACGGTTGCTAACAAGTGGCGACATTAAACATAATCACGCTGAACAGGTAAAATATGTGTACATTTATGTATATTTATATTTCCTATATGCGTGTAGATTTTCATGCAGGCCTGCCTCATACACGCATACAAACGCAAAGACAAATAAAGAGAAAACAGTAATTAAATGCTAATATAGACGCCCAGTTTGGCCTGTCCAGATGTCTCTCTGCTGGATGTAAGAATTAAGTGCTCAGATCCATCTTAGAGGTCACTTTCAAAAATCTAATCAGAACTATTACATCATGAAACAAAGAAAAAAGCAAGACTGTTTACCCATCATATTTGGTCACCTCAGGAAAGCACACAATTATCTAAGACAAATTGTTTAGACATCAGCAATATCAGCAAGAAAAATCTTGTATCTAGAAATTACAGTTGTCACATCAGAGTAGTTTAAACACTGAAAGTATATTATCCCGTCACATGTTGTATCATTACACAGAGTCTCATCTGCCCCCTGCTTCCCTTGTGTTGACATTGTAATGTAGATCTCAGCTGCTGTAATGGGATTCACAGACAGAAACGCATATAAGAACTAGTCTGCAATTAACATCTGACCTCAATCAGCTCTAATAGCTCTGAAGGCTTAACTGCAGCTATGCAACAGCAACAGAGCAGCTCAATGACCAATTAAAACAAAAGTAAAATCCCATTACTGGAGTTACAGAGGTCCAAAGGGCACAATCCCTGCTCCCATTGACCTGCAAAGGCCAGAATTGGCATCTCTGTGGTATAAAAGTGAATAGACCCCTATATATATTGGTGACGAACATGATGCAGGGCAACAACTCACTGAGTGATAGCCAATAGAATGCAGTTATATGCCCCTAAAATTCAACATATCAGGGCTAAAATGCCTCTGTATGATTTTTTTAAATAATTTTTTTATCATATGATATCGTTAAGCAATATCACACAAGCACGATATCACACCACTCTGTTTTTTTTTCAGAATAACACGAGTGTAAATGTTTTGAGCGAATCAATTGGGTGAACCAATGATTCATTGGCCAATTCATAAAGAGAGCCACTTCATTCCTGAATTACTTAATTCCTGAATGAATCGAATGAATGAATGATTCAATGACTTACTCACTTATACAGTTACCGCCACCTACTGGCAGTTTTAGTTTCTTACTTAGAGCATCACTTCATTAAAAAAAAAAAAAAAATCATATTTTGGGGATGTTTATTTAAATTTACTCATCCTCATGTCATTTTAAACCTGTATGACTTTCTTTCTTTGGTGGAACATAAAAGTAGATCTTTTGAAAAATGTTGGTAACCAAACTGTTTTGGTCTGTAAAGACATCTAAATACTAATTCAGATGCAGCCTCTGAAAAAAAAAAAAAGGCTGCTGTAGCCAAAACGTTTATGCATAATAAATTTTATGTTGAATCAAATAAAATATTTATTTCTAAAGCTGTTTTTGTAATGTCTATTTGTTGCTTTTCTCATTTAACACAATAATGACTTATCTTTTGGGGGTAATTTCTCAGACAAATTTGATGTGCGATTAATTTTAGATTAATTAATCTGCACATCATGTAAAGCAGTAAAATCAGAATGCATTGTCTCCTATATGCCGCAAAAACATCTCTGCCATCTCTAGTGCCACAATAGGATGGGTGTTTGTAAAGCAATCAGGAAGTGCTGAGGGAGAGGCAGCCAATCATGGAAGGGCTCTGAGAGGAACCATAGGTTATCCGCAAGACGGTCTCAGCAGTGTGAATTGATTTAAGGGTGGACTGGAGGTTAATTAAAAAGGCGAGACAAGGGCAGAAAAAGGAGAAAGAAGGAAGATGTCTGTGTGTGTATTTGTGTGACTGACATTATGCTGGCATGACTATCAGACCGGTTGGCAGTGAGCAGCGTACAAACAGCCCAACAAAATATTTGCCCATGCCCATCCTCTGATTTTTTCAAGGCAGAATATTTGGATAGAAAACCCTGCTGTAAAAAGTGCTTTGATTGTATTTATTAATTTGTCTAGCCTAGGGACAGTATAAAAACATAAATAAATAAATAAATAATGAAGAAAAAAAAAAACATGTTACACCCTTACTATTAAGCATACCTTTATCCTTTTTACTTTTTAAACCGAATATGTTATACATTTGCTTGTTCCATGAAAGAATGAACTTTTACACAGATCTTAAAATGTGAGAAAAGTTAGAATGAAAGGTTTCTAAGTGCCAAGAGCCAAACAAAATAATATTAGACACAGAAAAATTTCCCTAATACCCGAAGCGTTTTGTTAGATGACTTAAGACGGACCTGAATCATTAGCATGCGCTTTTTTCCTGCTGTTTTAATGAGTTTCAACAAATGAACTGAAAAAATTTCTTAATACAATAAAACTCATAATGTATTCTTGTGCAAATGCTGCTTTTTCGAACACTTTGTGCCATCATCAGTTTAAGAAACAAAGCACACATTGTTTAGTGCCACTAAATGATGACAATGTGGGGCCAAGAACACAAGCTTAAGCTCACCTGTTGAGAATTTGATCTTGGTTTGAATGGTCTTCTGCCATCTGGCCTTGTGCAGTGTGTTGTAACAGTTTAGATCATGTTGATGCACGTGCATTGATTTCAGCTGATGGGATCAATTGAATGAAGCCACTGCCACTTTGTCTTCATTGCAGGAGACCCAGAGGGACAGCTGTGTTTGTGTGTTACTCTACACTAGGAGCTGGCATTCCCTTTTCCAGCATGTCAGTCAAGCTGAATGTCAACATCTGAATGCGGACGTCTCGTGGTTATTGACTCGGGTATCCTGAGCACACCGGAGCGTAACCTCAGACTTCGATACTTATTACCTGTCAGCCAGCGGCTGCTTTCTTTTTCTATGCTTGATTTCGTTTCATGCGGCCCCTGCGGTCAGCTACTAGACTTCTGTCTCCATTCGTCTTTGTTTTCTTCTGCCACTGAACTCTCTGTAGGGTCACTGGATTTGTAAGCTATCTCAGTACTAAGAGTCTAATGCTACTGGTTAATAGTGAAAGCTTTTAAGCCAAAAACACTGCAGTTAAAGTGCAAATGTGCTGCCAAGAGGAATGCATTTTTATTTAATTATGGATTTCAAATAAATATTTGTAGAAAAGCACATACATATGCCATTTCACAACTAAGGTTTTTAATGTGATGATGACATAATTAATGCGATTGAGACTATTTAGGATAAAGTAAAAGCATATACGCCACTTTTTTTATTCAGTAAGGAAGGATGCATTAAATATATCAAAAGTGACAGTAAAGACTTTTACATTGTACAAAAACGACGGTAAATTCAGTAAATGTTCTGAATTTCCACAAAAATATTGAGCAGCAAAACTGTTTTTACCACTGATTATAATAAACATTTGATTATAATGTTTCTTGATCACCAAATCAGCATATCAGAATGATTTCTGAAGGATCATGTGACTCTGAAGACTGGAGTAATGGCAGCCAAAAATTCAGCTTTCCCATCACAGGAATAAAATACATTGTAAAATATTTTAAAATAGAAAACAATGAATTTAAATTGCAAAAGAGACATTTTTTAAAACAAAAACAAAAAATGCATTTCTTTTTTCAATTCATATTGCTTTACCAGTGCTTCATCACTGCAAGACAAACGTTTCAAAGAATGCTAAAAAATGACGTTATTCATTTTTTCAGTGTTACCTTTTCTTGACACTACTGCATTTTCAAGGCCAGTGAATGCATCTATTTCAGACATTAGACCATTTTAATAAAAAAAAGGAGAGAATAAAGCTGTTTTCTTTCAAATAAATATCCATGATTTAATGATTCCCATGTGAAGTGAAACTGGCTTGTAGCAAATGAGGTTAAGCAAGGCTAACTCTAGCCACCAATGAAAACACAAGACAAAACAAGACCCCAATGATGTCAAAAGCATCAAAGCATGTCAAAAGGTATTATGCCGCTTTCCACTTCGCATTTTCTGTAACCCATGCTGCCGACCCTGTCTCTGTCAATCTCGCCGGCGGTGGAGCGCTGGCATGTTTCTTCCTGCTGTGCTTGATCATGATGGCAGACCGCTTATGCAACCCATGATGCACGGCCACGCTGCTGCTGCTGCTGTCAGCCAGGGAATCAATTTGCCTGGTGTTTCTGCTAACTAGCCCATCACCTCTGCACTGCTGCCTTCCTTTTGTGTTCAATTCAAAAAAAGGAGCCTTTTTTGGCTCCTTTCATTTAGATTCAGACTTGTTGCTAAATACTGTTGTGCAGGTGTATCTGATTTGCTAACCCCAGACATTTCGATTCTCTTGAACAGTTTGCCACATATTTTGTGTGAAAGAGTCACCGCAGGCATTAAAGTGTCACCAATCGATCTGGGCAGACCCTGAAGGGCAATGGCATAGATTTGGCCAACTGCTTCCTGACCGATAGAAGTCCTAGTCTGAGTTTAGGAACATTGTTCATGACATTTCTTTGACCCCAGGCAGAGTATTACTGGCTGTGGTGACCTTTACTTTGTGGTCTGAAGGATAAGATTTTCATCTTTCATTATGTGACAGCTCCCGGTGAGATTTAAACCTCTTTTGTTGGAAAAGGAACATGCAGTCTCTGCCCTTTACATGTACTCTGTATTTGCATAGAACTTAATCAGAAAATCACTGCATTTTTCCCACTTCAAAAAGTTTTACTTCAAAAAATGTAGTAATACTTTTGACCAATATGTAAAAAAAAATGATGTACACTCACATGAGACGAAACCTTGAGTCATCAGTGGCTTTCATTCAATCCCCGCATTTGGTGGCCGCCATTTTGAGATCACATACTAAAACAAACAAACAAACAAAATGTTCCTGAATTATTGTCTTTTAATCACAACAGCCTCTTACAGGAAGCTAATCAACTTTTTGTAACTCATTCTTGATAAGAGAAATGCCTTAAATGTAAAAAGATTACATCTAAAAGTGCGGTTGTTAAACATCATTCCGTAGATATTTTCTCATATCTAATTTCAATTAATCGTTTCATGAAAGAAAGCTGAAAGAAAAGAAAATATAATTATTAGATAAAAAAACCTTTAAGTTTCAGCTAAAATNAAATTAAGATTATATCACATTTATAATTATAACTTGAAGCTTTTTCACAATATTCAGTGTATATTTCTCAATAGCTCTGAAATAGGAGAAAACAATAAATAAAACAAAAAACAAAAAAAACCCAAAACTTATTTTCACCAAACAGCCACTCTGTAAAACTCAATACTCAAAACATTAGAGGAAACTTATTACCTCAAAATATTTAAGTTAACTAACTCATTTTTTTAAAAGTTAGTAGAACTTAAAATTTTGAAGTGGGGTGGGGCCGAGAGCCATGTAAGCGAAGCAAGGCAAGTGTGGAGCACAGGTGTCTCTCATTAATAATCACGTTACCAGCATCCCTTCGCTCCCACAGTACTCAGCCTCACCCAACTCATCATAAAGTTAATTACATACAGTTTATTTATATAAACATCACATTCAGATCTTGATTAAATGTTAGATAGCAAATAACACATGCTATTATAACTATCAAAGAGACTGTCATTATATACTTGCATGTATATAATCAAACAACATACAGTATATGTGGTCTTAAAAGTTTTGTAGCCCGTCTCAACTTAACCACAGGCTCTCTTCACCACAATGGTAACCCTACAAAACTAGCATAGCAGAACCCCCTGTAATCCCAACATAACATATCATTAAACATTAACTTGTCTCTCCCTATGCTAATCTTGTGCAAAAACACAAAATAACACTTAATTTCAGAATTTATTTATACAGGCTGACGCAAAGCATGCTTGGAATTAGAAATCTGCTGCAACTCAACACAATCATATTAAGTTCAGCTTACTACAATGAAATTTTGAGTTCACACAACTTTTTTCTATTAAGTACAATGAACTTTCATTATTATTTGAGTGAAACAAACTAATTTCATTTAATTAATTTCACTGTCCGGTTTTACAGTGTAAGGAATAACTGATGACAGGCCATTGAATTATTGAAAAATAATGCACACACTCTAAAAAATGCTGGGTTAAAAAAACCCAAGCTGGGTAAAATATGGACAAACCCAGCAGGTTGGGTTAAAAGGCACCTATTATGCCCTCTTTCACATGATGTAATATAAGTCTCTGGTCTGGTCAAGTTTCAGCTTAAAATACCCAAAAATGTGCCCCTATTTGGGGGTGAGCAAAAACACACCTTTTACTATATTACTATATTGCTGGCTAAAAAAATAAATCCAAAATTGGTTGAAAAAAATGGCTGGGTGAAAACAACCCAATCCCTGGTTTTGTCCATATTTAACCCAGCAGTTTTTAGAGTGCACCTGTGGTGGTTATGCATTATTTTTAAACAGACCTGAAAGTACTTCATAGCTGTGCATTTACTGGAAAATAACAGCACACCTTAGAACATTCGTCAACCAAACAGAATCAAGCATTCAACAGGAATGATAGTATACAAAAAGGTTACACTTTTCTTTTTTTCTTTGTTTACAATAGTCCACTTTAGACATTCTACTAATTCAAAGTAACTTTGCAACTACATGTCAACTAACTCTAGAGCATTAGTAGACTGTTAGGTTAGGGTTTGGGTTAGTAGAATAAGTTGACATGTACTTGCAAACTTATTTATAGTCAGTAGAATGTCTGTTGAGGGACCATCAAAATAAAGTGTTAGGGATATCAAGCAGACAGTCTACTAATACTCTAATGACTGCTAGTTGTACATGTAGTTTCAAAGTTATCTATAGTAGAATATCTAAAGTGGACTATTGAAATAAAGTGTTACCCACAAAAATACTATAATAACAGTTCTTCAGGTCAAATCATGATTCAGTGAGCATATTGAGGATTACAGTTTTTCCCATACATTTTTCTACTGTGGTCCTTCTCCTCCCCCTCAGTGGAGACTTCTGTTTTACATGATCTTGAAACAATACACAGATGATCTGCATGATTCACCCGGTGTGCCAGCACCATTCACAGTCCTGTTCTATTATTCATGTCCGTGTTCCGGAGTATTCAGTGCTCAAGGGGAGAAATCAATTAACCTTTAGGGCGATAGGAGAGACACCACCCAGCTTGAGAAATGGAAATGAATCCAAAGGTTAGAGGGGTGAAACCCCCTGCCACAGTTACCTTCATGCTCTTTCATGTTTGCATGTGTTTGCGATACATCTGTGTGACAAAAACAAAAATTAGTATCACAAATCATGCCACTCGCTAATTTGTATAATTGATTTAGCTGTGCTTCATCTACATTGCAACACATCATTTGAAAAAAAACTTTTTTTTCTTTTGGTTTCGATGTTAATGTGCAATATGTTTTCTTGAAGGAACAGAAGCTTCATGCATATTGTTCCTGCTCTAGACATAAGGCAGCTTGTAAAGTAAATATCTTGCAGCTCAAAAACACCTTGAAAAGAGGCCATTTTCTGCTTGGCTGTAATGAATAACATCTGGATGGGTCACCGCCACTGTTTTGAATATTAGAGGGTAGCCAAAAGCCAGGACAAAGACTGTAGAATGTAGGCTGATGCAGGAAGTATGCAAAAGAAGTTTTGATCCAATAATGACAGGAACTCAGGAGGAGGCTGGCTGATGGAGAGAAAAACTCTGCTTGACTTGGCATAATAACAAAGAAAGTAGAATATGACCAAGTTAAACACAAGCCAAATGAAAAGAGCCAGTGATTGCAATCACCTGAGAATTAATTATTACAATGGCCCTCACAACTACACTATCAGGATAATGCAGAAAAACAACTTGTCTATGGGGCAGCACCCTCACACCCTTATCTTATCTTATCTTATCTTATCTACCTCTAAAGGGTGCATATTAGTAACCTAAGTGTGCATTTTAGTATTACCTAATACTAATATGCAACCTTTAGGGGTAGATTAGATACAAGTCAAAAAGTATACCTAAAAGTACACCTTTTCTACTAAGTAGACCTAGTACATCTAAAAGTATATTTTTTTCTGACAGCATATTTGGTCACTTAAGCTATATAAATATAATTTAATATGACAAACAAACAAATAAATTTGAGCCTGGAATAAAATGCAGAGCTATACTAATTTGTTGTTTTATAAAGCTCAGTTTTTTTAAAGTCTGATATATTTAAAGAACAAAAATGAGAAAGACAGTGTAGTTGACCACAAATATCAAAACAAGCTCAAGTTTCGCTTTGAAACAGTACTATTTTTTTTTTTAAATAATATAATAAATAATGGTGAAGCACTTTACCATTTTACCATGTTGTCGGTTAATTGTATCGTGGAGTGCAGTGCGATTATTTAATTGTAAAAATGGTTGGGGAAACACTGCTCTATTGTTTGAGAATTTACAACTGTCAGGTTTAAGTGCGGTTTAACTGGCTTAAAAAAATGGCGCATTCCTTAAACAGTACGTAAAAGCTTCACTTTGGAAGCATTGTTAATGCATTTCAATATTTTAAACATAAAATGGCACATTTGAGGAACTCTGTAGCTGTTATCCAGCTAGTCCCATACAGGTTTATTCTGTCTCACTATGGGCTTAAGTGTGTGCTCACTAGCTCTTGACACTATGTCATATTTGAGAGGGTAATCACACTGTGGATGCATCAGATAACTTTTTGGCACTGCTAAAATAAAGATCTGATGCATTGAGTGGAGATATCTATGGGCAAGAACTCTAGAGCGCTCTCTCTTGATTTATATTTAGCTGTATTTCCCCTCTGACCATAATGCTTTCCACTTCAGCCGAATGAGATGGCCAAAGGGTTGCTCTTAACCACATAATTTATAATTTGATTCCCAGCTTAATGAGAACAGATAATGGCTGGGTCTTCACATTACTAGTAGCACACTGACAGAATTAATAAATGCAATAGATATCCTATGAAGGCGTTAAGAATGTGATTAGCACTGTCACAGTTAGATAGATTCCGATTTCTTAGGTTAAGCTGCTGCAAACATATCGCTATGGTCACATGATTTCTTAACTGCTGCTTTCTCACCACTGTCATTTTTGTTGTGTGTTTATTTTGTTATTGAGAGGAAAGAGCGCAAAGGTATTTCCAACTTCTATTTACTTCTCAGCAAAGTACAAAAAAACTTTGTACACAAATTGCACAAGCAATAAGTTGCTGACTGCAGTTCATTTAATGGCCACTGGTGTTGCTATTAACAAGGGTTCCTGAATTCTACATATAACCCCTTTAAAGAGCTTGAATGCATAAGATCATTTCACAAAAGCACCAATTTCATACTTCTAAGAGCTCCTCCAAAAAATTGGACACTGGTAAAAACATCTGTTATAACATTATAACATGCAATTTAGATATTTTGAAAATGCTTTTTGGGCCCAGATGTAGTTACGAAATGCATGGTCTAACCAGGTCATGCTAACCAGCAAAACTTTGATCTCTTGGTCTACCTTGAATAAGGTCCATAAACTGTTTAACTATTTAAATTTACTAAATTTTTGGCAGATATCTGACAAATAGGAGGCTATTCATTATCTTTTGCATAACACTGAGTATTATCTCTTTTAAAAATTGGATTTAGTGTCAACCCAGGCACTGTAATATGGGCACATAATACAAATATTCACATTAAAGCTTTGAAACCAGGTCAGCTCTCATAAACATAGTCTTATTATAATGCATTGGCTCGGAGCATAGAACAATTCTCTGACTCACAATCTTTGCCATTTTAAGCATGTTTCATGACCCAAATATGATTACTGTGTTATCCGTTGGAGCAATTCATAAACAAGACATCCTTAGAGGGGATGAGGATGAGAAACAAGAGCTCATGAAATTCAAACTAAATCATCATAATGATTCACAGTGCGGATCCGAAGCTCAGAAAACCCAGACTGCCTTTTCATAAAGACTAGCTGGTCAACAACAAACAAAATCACTCAGTCCTGTCTACAAATAAATATTGTCATGCCTATTCATTTGTATAGTAACAAGGTTTGTTGTGGGTTTTAACACATTACGCTGAGTGTCAAGCTCTTGAGTATTCTCTAATCCACTAAACAGTCCAATTAAAGCAGTGAGAACCTCACTGTTGCTAGAGGAAAGAGAGCAAACGCACCATGCTAAGTCTTTTTTGGAGCAGCTATCAGGGGCCATTATTGATGTCATGCTGGCTGCCTTTTTCATGTTTGCAATTCTCAGTCGACACACACTTTTGCTGTTGCTCAGAATGCTCTCCTAATGCAGAAACTCCCCCTTGCCGGAGGTAAAGTTAGGACTTCTATCGTATCAGTTTCTAATCAGTTCTCACAGCAGGCTCTTTTCACCAGTTCCAATTCAAATTGCACTCATGCAGAGACGTTGCATAGAATGCTTTTAACTTTTATAAGAGGAAATGATGCAGTCTCTCCTGTGCATATGGTACATCACTTAAAGTACCATATTTTAAATAGATTTTTACTTAATTGGAGTATTTGCTTTTTATCTATCTGTTTTCACACTAGAAACCACTTACGTAAAGATAACACAGCATTGATTTTTTTAAGCCTATAATGCAGCACACTTTGATTAAAGAGATTAAGGAAATGCAAGAAATGAGGCACCAAAAGAGTAGTGTTAAAAGATCAGGATAAGCTAAGTTTTAAGCCAAATATGCGTATGAACGTAGGAGACCAGATATACAAGCTCATGCAAAGATGTTTCACCTTCTGTATGTGTATTAAAGTTGTATTAAACATGTATAGCACAAAGACATTTGACCTAAAGAGGATAAAAACATCACATATAGATTTTTTGGCTGAATTCAAAGATCACAAATGCTTCTGGAGTAATTTGGCATCCTTAAAGAGTCTGTGAGTGTGAAATTTTTTTTTTGTATTGTAATATCTTGAAATATGCAAGTCCATGTCAAGTCTCAAGTCTTTAAGGTCCATGTCCAAGTCAAGTCTCAAGTCTTTGGAGTCCAAATCCAAGTACAAGTCAAGTCTCAAGTCTTTGAGGTTCAAGCCAAAGTCAAGTCTCAAGACTTTGGGGTCCATGTCCAAGTCAAGTCTCAAGTCTTTGAGGTCCAAGTCCAAGTCAAGTCTCAATTCTTTGAGGTCCAAGTCCAAGTCAAGTCTCAAGTCTTTGAGGTCCAAGTCCAAGTCAAGTCTCAAGTCTTTGGAGTCCAAATCCAAGTCCAAGTCAAGTCTCAAGTCTTTGGGGTCCAATTGTCCTAGACAAGTCAAGTCTTTGAAGTCCAAGTCCAAGTCAAGTCTCAAGTCTTTGAGGTCCATGTCCAAGTCAAGTCTCAAGTCTTTGGAGTCCAAGTCCAAGTCAAGTCTCAAGTCTTTGAGGTTCAAGTCAAAGTCAAGTCTCAAGTCTTTGGAGTCCAAGTCCAAGTCATGTCTCAAGACTTTGGGGTCCAATTGTCCTAGACAAGTCAAGTCTTTGAGGTCCATGTCCAAGTCAAGTCTCAAGTCTTTGGAGTCCAAATCCAAGTACAAGTCAAGTCTCAAGTCTTTGAGGTTCAAGTCAAAGTCAAGTCTCAAGTCTTTGGAGTCCAAGTCAAGTCTCAAGACTTTGGGGTCCAATTGTCCTAGACAAGTCAAGTCTTTGAAGTCCAAGTCAAGTCTTAGGTCTTTGGAGTCAAAGTCCAAGTCAAGTCACAATTCTTTGAGGTCCAAGTCCAAGTCAAGTCTCAAGTCTTTGAGGTCCAAGTCCAAGTCAAGTCTCAATTCTTTGGGGTCCAATTGTTCAAGTCAAGTCAAGTCAAGTCTTTGTTCTATTTTAGCAGTAGTTATTTCATCTAGTTACTGTAATTAGCAGTGTTTTGAAATATCAAAACTGATTACTTTTACTTCTAAATTGTCTAATAAAGCAGACAAAGTATTACTTAAATCATTAATTTTAAAAGTAATAAACAATCAAAAACTATTACTTTCAAACGAATATATATATATATATATATATGTTGTTTTATGATTGTGGTTGCTATTATGATGATGATGAATATGTTTGAGTTTTGGTTTTCTTTACTGTAGTGTAAAAAAAAAAAAAATCACAAAAAGCTGTAGTCTTTCTCCTTCTGCTTTCTTTCAGAATGGTTATGTTCCTTGCACATCTCTTATGCTTCATTGTTTCTGTATGTGCAGTTTCTGCATGAATACAGTGTTTCTGTCAGTGGCAGCAGGAACGGTGTTCTCATGCTGTGTTCACAATAGCAGCACCAAGGTGAAGCACAGACTGAGAATGTCCTGTCCTAGACGTTTTTTGACTGACATTGTCTGTAAATTGAAAGCCTGGTCCATTTATCTCCTGTCACCAAAAACCTTTATATCTGACTGGACGTGAGTCCAGAAAAAGAAGGACAGCTGGTTACACTGACTGTGGGATCAATATTAGATGTCTCACCTTGCTGTCTGAGTGAGGATTGAGAACATTACCTGAACTGAAACATTCTGAAATGTCCCAATAATTTTATTGTATTGATTCTGTGCTGTTGTGCCACTCTGTCTGACTTGGTAGTGATGTTATTTTGGTGACCCCTGCCATCCAGATGACAAACATCCATCTAGCCATCGATCAACACGACAGCTTATGTGACATTTATACTGTAAACCAATAAATATAATATCATGTTTTAACGCACACGTCCAGTCAGAGGTGTGGGCACAATTTTGTAGACTGATGTTAATTTTTAATGAAAACTTCTAATGAACTGAACAGAATGTTTATTTTTTTTAAATGGACAAAACTGAACTGGATAGTTTTTATAACATTACTATTATTCTAAAACGTAATGGTATATACATAATAGTAATAATAGTAATAGTGTGGATGTGTGACATTAAAATGTAAATATAGTGTTCTCTTTACAATAAGATTATGTAATTAAATTAAACTTTACATTTTTACATGAAGATGTCAATAAAGATGTCAATAATTTCCCATACACTAAAGATGTCCAAAAAAAACAAGTCTTAAAGAAATGTGCATTTAAATGTAACCAGCTACACTGTTTACTCCTTCTTTCTCAGCTTGTTTTTTTTGTTGTTTTTTTTCCCCCAGGAATCCATCACAGTGGGAACATGTGTCCAGATAAACCTGAGCGAGCAAACAGATAAAGTTAAACAGGAGACCACAAAAGTCTATACCTTGATAACAGGCTCTGCACACCTTTGGTCTCCAAAGTATTCAAAAGTGTTTCACTGCCAGGTGTGACAGGGCAGAAGGAAAAGGTCTGATAACATCGACACAGACCCAAAAGGGCAGTGAGCACATAAAGAGCTGCGGTAAAACATGTACAGCTGCTGCCAGTGGATATTCTGGTCACAGATCACCCGCAGAGCAGCAGCGCAACACATTACATGCATACAAAGAGAAAGGCTTCAGTGTTCCCTACTGCATCTAATGGCAAGAGCTCACTGAACGCTGTTATTTTTAGTCATTTTGCATATGTTTCTGAAATTATGGCACACGTTATGGTTTTGAAATCCATGTTTCTTCATGTTTTAATGGTTTACAGTCATATGACAGAGCATTCCAATGGAGTTCTCTGTGAATACTTGTAATGATCAATTATAAAATGGATAGTTCTGGCCCTGGCTTCTGATTGGTCAATACAGTGTTCCAGCTGTGCTAAAATCAATGATATATATGACATAAACAGCTGTGACAAGAAATTGTGTTCACAATAAAGCACAGCCTCTCATTTCTAAAAATTATTTATTTATTAAAATAATAATAATTCTTATTTTTTAATAATTTGTATGCAGCATAAAGATGACTGGATGTTAAATAGAGTTAAAAGGTTAAATAAAATGGTTTAAAAAAGAGGAAAGAAAGAAAGAAACAAACAAACAAACAAAGAAACAAACAAAAACAAAGAAAGAGAAAGAGAAAGAGAAAAAAAGAATGATTTCTTGGTTATTTTTTTAACTTTATTAATATTTGTAATATTTTATTAGATCAATTAGATCAACAGCGTCATCTTTTTCCCATTTTAGTGACTCCCATAGATTATTAAGATGAATACCTGTTGAACCCACTCTTTCTTCTGAGGAAGATAGACAGAAAAAGAGCTGAAAGAGCGTTCACTATCAATTTCTTAAACCTCTGTGGAAAGCAGTGTTTCCATAGGATGTGCAGTAGAACAATATGATTGAAATGTCTATAATCCTGATCATGAATTCATGATCTGTTCATTCTGTTCATTCACAGAACACCATTCACTCCTGTCTAGTGATTTTATATAAGACCCTCTTATATAACCCAGTGTGTACCTGATTACATAAGGTGTAGAGATAACTTTTAAACATTCTCAGAACCACCATAAATAACATGCACACCTCTGTCACAGGCCTTCTCTCACAATCTTCTATTGAAGGGAAGTGTTTGGGCTGCTTGACATCAATGAATCGACTCTCTTAGTGGTTGTGGTGGGTTGGTCTCAGTGCAGAATGCATGAAAATATCTTTCAGTATTTCACCCCCGTAAAATGACGCTGAGTGGAGGTTTTATGTAGCATAGATTTGTTAGTCATGACTTACACTGTAAAAGCAATTCAGCCCTCTGATATACAACCATGCTTGACCAAGTGCCTCACTGGTGAATGTTTCAGATAAATGCTTCTGTCAGATATCTTTCTGAGAGCACTTAATTCATAGAAAAGTACTTGGCCACTTGAAAAGTACTTGGCAATTTGAAAATGTGTTGATGTCATTACTTTATATAACAAAATATAAAACCAAGCACCCAATACTTTAAAGAAAGACAACACAAGCACACTTTTCAAGTAAAACATTTCAAGAAAAGAAATATGTTTGGTTCATTTGCTAAAACGAAAGACCTGTCGTTCAAAATTAGTACAAAAGGTATTTGGACATTTTCTGGTGTTCAAATGTTAGAGGAACCTCCATAGTTGATCTGATAAAATACACCGGTGTGAAATTCAAAAGGCAGATTCTTTAATGAACGAAACAAGTTACTTTCTTTATTAGTGAGTCATTGAATCATTCAGTCAACCAATTATTTAAAAAAACGTGAATTCATTCAGGAGTTGCTAGTGGTTAATTAGTTACTCAGAACCAGTGTTGGGGGTAACGCGAGTTACGTAATTAGATTACTTTTTTCCAAGTAACTAGTAAAGTAACGCATTATTTTAAATTTACAAGAAAATATGCTTTTTCAAATAAGTAAAGCAAGTTACTTTGTTTTCACATTTATTGACTGACAGCTCTCCTGACCTCAAGCTGAGAGAAAACGTGAGTAATTGCAGAGGCATTGTGTAATCATGATGGTTATTATAGTTCTAGACTAAATGTGAGTCCTGCACAAAACAGATTTAGTATTCTTCAAAACCATTAAAACAGTGAAATGCAAACTCTGAATATTACACAAACCCACAATAACACAAATATACTTTATGTATTTAATCTCACTTTATTAACCAATGTCTTTGCTGCTGACTTTCTATCATCAAATTCAACCATACTAAGTAAAAATGACTCTAGATAAAAATCACATTTGTGTTTCATACTTTTGTTTTTATTACTTAAGTAAGAGTGTTGAACTTTCTTCTCCTGTATCCTATTCTTCTGCAATCCTAAATGGCAGCACAGCTGAAAGGTTGGTTTGAGCTGCGCCCTCTACTGTACGGGTGAATTTGCATTTCAATCAAGCAAGCAAGCAAACAAGCAAGCGCAGCCCAGATGAGTAAAAGTAATGCAAACATAACACATTACTTTACACAAAAAGTAACTAAGTAATGCAATTAGTTACTTTTTTAGGGAGTAACACAATATTGTAATGTAATACTTTTAAAAGTAACTTTCCTCAACACTGCTCAGAACTAACTTCTTGTTTATTGGACTGAAAACAAATGGCATGTCGTGCTGTTTTTCAGAATATATATAGCGTTGGTAAGGCTTAATAAAGTCTATATAATGAAAATGTACCATTCTTTCACATTTATGCTGATAATGAGGCACAAGATCTACAAGTACACGCTGTGGCTTAGAGTAACTGGCATTACTCTACAATCCAGATGAAGTTGTTACTCTTGATTAGTTTTCTTAAAAATCAGATACTGAGACGATAATAACTACACTTGACGGCAACTTTGCAGACTTTTAAGAATGCTTTGTAATCTGTAAGATATTCAAGAATTGTAAAGCCTGTTTCATACAGAACTGGCCCTGAGAATGATTTAATATTCTCTGATTTATTACTGTTTCCACTGAGTCACATGAGAACACTTTACAGAGAAGCATGTGAGAGTGCAGATAAACAATCAAATTTACAAGCTGTTTCTCCTGCATAATAAATATGGTGATGTTTGCCTTCAAGTCAAAGATCTGGACAGCATGCTGTAAGGATGAGGGTTTAATCTCTCACTGACTGAGGGGGATGAGCGAGACACTGGAGAGTTACTCACAGACATCTTTTTTTCCATCTTGTTGCCTTTAAGCTTCAAGCTATGCCACTCCACGGAGGTCTCACATTGCAACTGGCCGGCCACAATAATAGTTGATTTATATAAAAGCAGCAAATGGCCAATTTTCCTGTTCCTTCTGTAAACATTTCCGTTAACCTATCAGATGCAGTGCAGGGTGATTGTTGGTAGTTTAATGTGGCGTGTAGGGCTCGTCCAAATCCATTAAGCACACGTGTGGCTGGACTGCTCATGCTGAGACACCCCTTTCCGTCTCTGCCCACCACATTGTACAAAAAGCGGGTGGCGGAGATTAGCGGTGGATGCTCGGTCTAATTGGAGCTTAATTATAGCCCAGCTAGGCGGTAGGGAAGACCTCCACCGGCAGTCCCCAACCAGTATTGACTGGCGACGGGGTTGCCTTGGCAACGGGGCAATCAAAGAGCAAGGCTGATGAATGGTGAACGTCTGTTTCAGAGTAAAGCTGTGGTCCAAAGCATTCTTGCATGGGGATATTCACACACACACACGCACATATGTTAAGCCTTGGATGTTTTTTTGGGAGACTTCATATTGACAACATCACTATATGGGTCAATTTTTTTACTTTTTAAAACACTGATAAGGATATCTTCAGATTTAATACCTATGCCAAAACACACTCATAACTGACATTACAGAGGTTATGGAGATAGCAAATGGATCATACTCATTGTTGGCATGCTGTTAATATAGAGTAACACATTAACACATCTGTTTGTTTTCACAAATTTCCAAAATTGATGCTGAGAGCATAATGACTATAAGCATCTTATTGTCATTATAATCGCAAATTGTTCGAAAAATCAAGATATTCTGTCAGATATCAACTACTAAACAAGCAAACATGGTTGTAACAGTCTGTACACAGTTTGCAATTTGCTCTGTTTTGACATTTTAATGTCATTTGTTACCATGGTGATCCTTGAAATGATAGCACCAACAAGAGGATGCAAGAATTGATTTTTATTTGTCAAGCTCTCTCCTTTTGGTTTCACCCTTTTGAACAATGGGGAAAACAAAATAATTTGTAATGAAAATGAAAATGAAATGTTTAAGTATTTTTGTGTGAAAATGGCAAAATAATTAGTACACTCAGGTAATTATGTCAATTATGAGAATAAGATACAGCTTTTGGCTTCTGTAATGGACGTGCTATCATATTGGCACAAGTACAATAGAAGCTGGCTGGTAGGAGCGCATTTCAATGAATAAGAAAAACATTTATTTTTGGTCTGACAATGGCATGACCATGGAACGAAGGGCAAAGGGAGCAAAGGGAACAGAAAGCTGCAGGAATGTCAGGTTTCAAAACATTGTTTGAGGGATACTAATAGCTTTCAAGAAGCATATTACCAGCCAGTAGCTATTGTACATTTTAATTCAGAATATGACATGCATTATGAAATGTTACAGTTCTGTGAGAACAGCCTCTTATATGAATAATGACTTCCCAGGGGGTGTCCGGAGGGTTAGCCATGCAGAGGTAATCACTCAGAACAGCCCAGTATGAGGCTCTCACTAACCTCGGCTCATCTTTAGATGTGTGTGTGTGTGCATGAATACGTGATTGTGTAAAAAAAAAAAAAAGATCCAAAATTTGAACACATGCTTGTGAATGTGCGTCTCTCTAGGTTCTCCAGTGATAGACAAGTAGCAGTTATTCTAATATTCTAAGAGGACAACTAACATGTTTTTACTAATGTATTTACTGTACAGCTTTTCAGGCATGCATATTCAATGTGTTATTGTCTTTTTGTCACTGAATCAGTACCTGTCAGCTAGGGAAATACATAAAAATGTCTAATAGATCATTGTAAGCTGCTAATTCGTTTTAACAGGGATCACTTCTATAATTCTACTTCTACAATGGGATTCTTGGGCAGTGAACCATCTCACATGAAGAATTCATTTAACCTTTAAAGGAATGAGAAGTGATGTAACAAATTATACGTGTGGCCCAAGGATAGTGTCTGTTAAGCATGTGATTAAAGGAAAACAACAGCTTCTAATTAGTGGTCCATCAGCTGCAGGAGAAACAAGTAGTTGCATTTGATTTGTTTAAAGGTCAGCTGCTTCTTTTTTTTTTAACTGCAAACCAAAAATGACTTAAAACCTAATCTTTTTCAACCCTTTTATACTGTACAACAAAATAAGACATCATATGCTTCGACACGTATTTGCTGTATACTTTGTTCAAACACAAAATATTGTCTTGCAGCTTACTATCTAAAAACATAAAATTGCCCAAAGGAGGTCGGAAAATTAGTAGTTAAAAGGGGTCAGAAGATGGAAACAGAATTGGTGTGATAATTAATACATTCTGAAAAAAAAAATTTTTAATTCTGCCATACTTCTTAAACCCAATTATCCTCTTGTGTAAATGTCTGAAATGTGCTAAAATTCAAGAACAAGTACTTGCGCACTGTTTAGACAGTTTTATCTCCCAAATAGCTTTCAATGTCATAAAAACAAATCTGAGAGATGCTCCATGGTGAGAGAGTGATATTTTCACTGTAAATAAAGACCAACTTGAAAAAGTAATTTGGGTTTCTGCATCTTCCTGCTGCTCTAATGGATGTTTTTGGAGATGTGCCATGGGAGTGTGCCACAGGAACTGTGCCACAGGAACTGTGCCACTGAAATGAATGAAAATCATAATATACTTGTTATTTAAGAATTTATTTCAAATAAATTCCATTTTATGGAATTAGCACATTGTGTTTAGATTGACCTGTCAGTCTGGTCTTAAGCAGGGTTTACACAGTACAATTTTGGCCACGATATGGCTGTCTGAGAAATGCCAAAATCTGAAGTCTTTAATCGCTAGTTTGACCATTATGATCAAATTTGACCTCCAACGAATTTCTGGCAGTGTCTGAAGTTTTGAGGCACAGTCCTGCAGTGTGGCTTCTCCTACGACAACCGTCAAATCAAAAACCAATAGGAGCACAGAACCTGATGATGCAATTAGTGAGACAACAACAAACCATGACTTGCTCCACACACCTTGGGCCCTATCATACACCTGGCGCAATGCCAATTCTGCCATGTAAATAGCGAATCCGCCATGGTGCGAGCGCAACTGGATTTAAAGGGAATGGGAGATGAGACTCTGATTGGTTTATTGCACTTTACACCCAAAACACACCCATTACTCATTAAGAGAATCGGGACAACCCTTTTAGACCATGCGCCTGGTGCGCCAACCATTTTTCCAGTCCTTAAACTAGCAATAGTGGAATCGAACACGCCCTAAGTGCATTTGCACCGTGCGCTTTAGACCATGCGCTTAGATCGTTAAAACAGGGCCCATTATCTTCGTTTGTTTTTCCATTTTTCTTTTCACAAACAAAACCAATAGCGTTAATTTTAATCATGGATTGTCATCCATGATTAAAATTAATGCTATTGTTTTTGTTTGCTAGCCACCATTTCAATCCCGCATGTAATGCAGCAACACCTAACAAATGCCTTAAGATCCCACAGTGTGACATGGCTTACAGCGGGGATCATGTTTGTACAGTATGACACGCCACAATCATAAAGGACTATTATAAATCTTACATTGTGCACCGGCTTTACATGTGAAAATTTTTACATTTTATGACCAGAAGCTGCCATAATCTCTCATATTTTATGTTAATAATATTAAATGACTATTGAGAACAATGCACATTATGCTTGACTACCATAATGTAGTGAGACACCTGAAATTATCTATGCTAATTTGAGTAAAATAGTAGTGAAGTGATGCATATATTGCATTGGCTTGTGCACATTAACATTCATCTGAACTTTATGCAGCACAAGAGTGGCTCTCAGCTTTAAGTACAGTATGTTATAATTACAATTCAGCACCACAGAGTATAATAATACTATTGCTAGCACATTGAGGAGACTTAACAAGTGAATAACATGCCACTTAAGCCTGAAAGTACTGTTTGATAGCAATCTTTTTCATGGTTGTCATTCCTGGAAAGAGACATTCCTGGAAAGAGACATTCCCAAGCACATGGCAAACACACTCATGCACCTCTAAGAAACCAGGTCAAGCTTTTTCCTAGTATCACACTGTTATCAAGATCAACAAATCTATTAGGAAAGAACTTTTTTCCTAGTATCACACTGTTATCATGAACAACAAATGCATTAGGAAAGAACATGGCCACATCCAACTGCAACAGAAGCAAGACTCAAGGATGGAAACAAGTGCAGGTGACAGTGATAGCCAGGGTGGCGATGATGGTGGGAGGGACCAAGGAGGAGTGGGAGGAGCCAGGCAGGGACCGAGAGTGCGGCCAGGATGATGACCTATGGCGGAGTTGAGGGAGGTGCCATGGTGGAGTCATGGCTGAAGAAACCACGGGGATGACGTGCCGATGGAGGTGGAAACCCAGGCGGAGATGGAAAGCTAATGGGACAACATGACACAGATGGTTCAGAAGACCAATGCGGAGCTGCAGTGAAGAGCGTCCAAGATAAAGCCAGGGTGCCAGAGGACTGAGGTAGAACCGGTGGGACTGAGGACCAAGGTGGAGCCAGAAGGTTGGCAGAGCCAGACGGAGCTGAAGGGGTGGAGGGACGAAGCACAGCTGTAGGCCCGGAAGTCTGTGGCGCAGACAGAGTGACATCTGACCAAGCTGGAGCCAGAGGGACGAGGGAGCATGTTGGAGTCATAAGGAAGATGGCCCCAGGAGCCAAGGGAGAGAGGAGCCAAGGTGAAGCCGAGGTGGAGTGATGGGCTCTAATGCTCAAGACAGAGCCAGGGGATCCTCTTGCCAATGAGGAGCTGGTGACCGGAAGATCCGAGGAGCAGAGTAGATCTGAGGAGTAGACAAAGGAGGAGCCCAGAAGCTGAAGGGAACCAGCGGATTCAGGGCCGATGGACTGGCTAGCTTTGGAAGAGGTGGTGGGAGAGGGAAGCAGGGTGGGATCTCTGGAGATGAAGGAAACTTAGAGCTGGGTGTGACCAGCAGGGACAGGAAATTCAGGTAAATATCCTCTTCCAATTCATGATAAAAGTTTGCAGAGGCCAGCTGCAGCTCCACATTGATGGACACTGTGGGGCTTGGGCTTCGGGGAAATTGTGGGCTCAGTCTTTTTGTCTGGCATACTCAATGCGG
>RJVU01079805.1:4473614-4511432 GCA_003731715.1 Anabarilius grahami
TACGCCCGTCACCCTTGCCACCGACCACAGATCTCCAGATATATATATATGCTGTATTTTCTATTTTTCTATACACTATATTTTCTCCGTATTTAATATGCATGTTAAAAAAATATAAAAACAAATTAAATTTTTCCATATTTTTAACAATTTACCAATAATAACCAATAATATAATAAAAATTTTCAGCATTACAATTAAAGGGAATTAACTAGGGCATTAAAATTTCAATTATTCTATAATTCTGGTGTTACTATTATCACTAATCTCTTATTTTCACATATTCACCTCGTTGATAGGGTGATGGCACATCTCCTGGTTGCTGCATACGCCCATTAATCACTGCAGCTCACCAATCAGAGCCCTAGAGTCACATTGCCATGGCAACAGCATTAAGTGACCCCAGCAATTAAACAATCAGCTCTTATTCTCTTTGTTTCACGTGGCACCGTATTTAAAGAAAGCAGGGATGTAATTAGTGTTGCCACGCAATAGCACTGACATGCTGCGACTGTTTGTCCGACTGGGGAAAGGAGGAACAGCTGTGCTCAGTTCCTCGTGGAATCCATTATTGACAAGCTACTGAAATATCATTAACAACTCCAATGCAGTGTAACAAATAAGGTGTCTTTCTGTTGATGAGGTGCACGAAAAGGCCAAACGAAGCTGCTTAAATGTCATCGTGAAAATTTTTTTGTTTTCTTTTTCTATTCTTCTGTCATTCCTCTAATACTAACTTCCACTACTTCTCTTGGGAAGTACATCACTTGGACTTGTCTCCAAATATTAAAGAAATATAGTAATAAAATAAATAAGTAGGCCAATATGTCATGAGATAATGGCAAACCTTGTTTAAAAGTCTTTAAAAAGTGAAGCTAGTTTCTTTGAAAAGGTCATTTCATGGTAGGTTGATCACTAAAGTGAGCTGAACTATACTGAGGAGAGGATATTTAAACTATTTTTGATGAGTTAATGCACTCCTGAAGGTTTTTAAATCATTTAGCTCTCTGAGGAAGAAACTGAAGATATATGAAATTCTATTATTATATAACTCCTTACTGTTTTACAGTGCCTCAAGTGAAGATTTCTTAGAAATGATTTGCAGCCACAACCCATTGAGTTCAGTAATAAAGTGCATTATTTTCCACACATCAAGCAAATCTTTTAAACGCCTTTAGTATTTAAGCTGGAATTCATGTTCATTTCTGTCAAAAGCTGTTATTTAAGTATGCACAATTTAATTTAACTATTCATGAGCATGTGTTATGATACACATGCCTGCAAAAATTAACGTCCTTCTGCTGTAATATGATAAAACACTATTGTTAGATAGCTTACATGAACTAAAACCAAGAACAAATGAGCTGAGAGGATAGTTTATAGTTCATTGTATTCTGCAACAGGTGACTGGCTGATAAGACTTGAACATTTCCACCTCATCCACCACCTTCTGCAATCTCTTATATGGGAGCGTAGAAATACAAATTGCGAATTCTGGCATTGACTCACAGACTCATTCATTACGCCTGGCAAGATATTTTAGAAACACTGCCATCAAACACTGGATTCTGAAAGAAGTGCTCTTCAAAACATCCAAAGACATCAGTTAATTACTCTGTGTCTTTTCAATTTATCATCGCATTGTACTGGGATGTTTGTGCAATTTGCAAGGCATAATGTGCAGCAAACATGTGCAGGTGATAGATAGATTTGGACAAAGTCGAAAGAGAGAGACACAGATTGACAGTGATGATAAGAGATCAAGTGAGAAAAATGGTGGAAAGACTTATTTGGAAAAACAAATATATAAAAATACATTAATCACAGCATTTGCAAAATTTTAATATCACAAGTCTGTTAAATGATATAATCCATGATTTTTTTTAACATGCTGTTACTGTCATATGTTTGTTGTCATCGTCCTAAAGGTGCTAGTTGCTAGGAAACACCAAGGATAAGTAGAGAATGATTTCCTCAGGAGCATGATGAGTGTTGAAAATAGGGTTTCTTGTAAAAAAAAAAATCCTAACTATTATAAACTACAATATAAAAGTTGCTAAAAATGGAATAAAACAGCTTGAAGTGGAACACAATATTAAAGTTCTTGTTGTCCAGTACTGAGTAATTAACTAAAAGGAGCATTGCTACTAACTTAACTAAACAAAATTTTTCACTAGCGTGACATCCTCTCTTGCATGTATATAGTGCCGATTCGTTTTAGTGAGTCAGTTCATTTAGATGAACTGGTAAATGATTTAATAAAAAAAAGAATCAAATTGATTTACTGATTCATTATTATTACAGGTTTTTAATTGTATTTACTGACGGTTATGTTATGTATGGAAGCTTGTTTCCGCCACTAAATGAAAAAAATATAAAGGTAATTGCGACTTTTTATCTCACAATTCTGACTTTTTTTCTCAGAATTGCGAGATATAAACACAATTTTGAGTTGTAAAGTCAAAATTGCATGATATAAACTCGTAATTGTGTCTTATAAAGTCAGAATTGTGAGATAAAAAGTCACAATTACCAATTCTGACTTTTTTTCCTCATAATTGTGTTTATATCTCACAATTCTGACTTTATATCATAAAATTCAGATTTTATAACTCGCAATTCTGACTTTATATCTCACAATTCTGACTTTATATCACAAAATTCTGACTTTATATCACGCAATTCTGACTATAAACTCAATTGCGAGAAAAAAAGTCAGAATTGTGAGATAAAAAGATGCAATTTTTATATTTCATGGCGGAAACAAGCTTCCATAGTTATGCTGTCACCCTAATTGATTAATTGATGGAATTAATTCAAAATACCTTATAAATACTGCTTTGATTAAGTTTTAAATTATATAATTATATATATTTTAAAATACATGATTCTTAGCTATATTTTGATAGTGGCTTGCATTCTAAGTTTTTAAAAGAGCAGTTTGACTAGTATAGTTTTAGAGTAGTTTCCCCAACACAAGGTGGATGACCAAACTAATATAAATTTTTTTCATAAGTAGCTATAAAAGTTCTCCTCCTTTCATAGGCACAATTCTTTCCGTCGACACCTGCCGCGGCAGATGAATGTGACCAGCGTGGACTTCACCATGGACACTCTACCAGTGCGCCAGTCTTCTGCAGTCAGTATCGGCCGTATCAAACCTGAGCTGTACAAGCAGAAGTCTGTGGACTCTGAAGAAGGAGCCAAGGAGCCGGTGGAGACGTGTGGAAAGCTGAGCTTTGCCCTCAGCTACGACTATGAGGAACAAGCTCTCGTGGTTCGCATTCTAAAGGCCCTGGATCTGCCCGCCAAAGACTTCACAGGCACCTCCGACCCCTACGTAAAAATCTACCTGCTTCCAGAGCGCAAAAAGAAGTTTCAGACGAGGGTCCACCGCAAGACACTCAACCCCATGTTCGACGAGACGTTCCGCTTCCCTGTGGAGTACAGTGAGCTGTGCAATCGCAAGTTACACTTCAGCGTGTACGACTTTGACCGCTTCACGAGTCATGACATGATCGGTGAGGTGGTGGTTGATAACCTCTTTGAGCTGTCTGACCTTTCACGTGAAGCTGTGGTTTGGAAGGACATCCATGCAGCTACTACAGTAAGTAAACAGTCCTTGTGCGTATAGAAAGCATAGTTCATATACGGTACTTTCATCAGATACCTCAATAAGACCAGATTTCTGGCAGGGTTGTTCATCATTCAGAGTTGAATTGAGAAGTCAGTTCCTGAATTTAGATCGAATTTGAGTTGAAGTTGCAAACAGGAAGCAGAATTGCAATTCAAATGTGAATATAAGGAAATAAAATGTAATGAATTGAAATTCAAAGAAATTCAAACTGTAAATTGGCTGAATGTTAGCTTGACAAGAAGAAAGTCTTGTTTAAAAAGCCTTGGAGGGGATGGATGGATTGATGGATTGATTGATGGACTGATGGATTGATGGATTGATGGATTGATTATTGATTGATTGATTGATTGATTAATGGATTAATTGATGGAAAGTTAGATTTTAATTGCATTTCAGTAAATTCCTTTTCCTGTCATTCCAATTCAACTTCCAATGGGGTGTTGCCAATCCAATTTAAATTTATATTTGCATTTACAATTATGCATTTGGAAGACACTTTCTAGAAAACTATTACAAAAAAAAGTAATAATATATAAATATATAAAAGTCATACACAAGTTTTATATTATATAAATAAAAGCATCTGCCAAATGCATAGCTGTAATGTAAATGCAAATATTAAAAACCATGACTTTGGTATTGCTATTGCCTGTCAATAATATCATCAAAAGTTCAAGGACAATCGTATTCACATATGTACTAACTATACTTCAATCAAACTGAGAAAAATTGACTGCACGAGTATGAATGTCTCATTTACAGATAGATTGATCTGTTATGTAAAGCCAGGTGTGCGGGAGGGCTCATCTCCAAACTGACTCACCCTTTCAAGGCACCCACATTCCCCTTCCAAATATAGATCCAATTGCCAGTTTCCAGAGCCACAGGAAGCATGATTATCAAGCCAGAGCCTTCAAACCACAGCCGTGACTAACCCAACAGGTGTGGAATTGAGTTTGCCCTGCCGTCCCACTGACTTCAGAGTACAATAAGAAATGCTACTGGCACCACATTTTAGGACTGAGACAAAAAGAACATAAGCAATTTCCGCCCTTTTTTTTTTAGCTTTCTTAGTCAGATTGGCCTTCATGATAATGAAGCCCACTCATTACGCCTCAGTTAATATACCAGAACTTATGTAACTGCATCAGTCATGTTATGAGGGATTTTTAAGGACAGAACTTCTTAAAGGGATAGTTCACCCAAAAATTAAAATTCAGTAGCTAGCTTCTGGCAGCCGGCCTTACGCACCGATTTGCGGCGGTAGAGTGAACTCTGACCTGACGCATGCGCAATGACGAACGCGGACGCGGAGGATAGAGCAAAACAAAACACTGGTCACGAATTAAAAGTCTAAAACGAGAAATTTTAAAGAGAAATGTTGGAGGATTTCGATATAAGACAAGAGGAGCTTCAGTTTGTTGCAGAGCCCTATTTGTTTGAACCGTGAGACACGTCTAAGCTTACGATTCTCCTACATCCTGCGTCATACATCGCGTCAGGGGTTTACCCATATGTATGGTCATCTGGCAGAAGCTAGTTATTTTAGATTATAAAGTTTTAAATATAGATATTTTTCTTACAAAAAACCATCGCCTCATTTCAGAAGGCCTTTATTAACCCCCTGGAACCGTATGGATTATATTTATGATGGATGGATGCATTTATTTTTGGCCCCCCCCTTCACTACCATTATAAATCTTTGGAGAGCAAGCATATTTTTGAATATATCTCCGATTGTGTTCGTCTGAAAGAAGATAGTCATATACACCTAGGATGGCTTGAGGGTGAGTAAATCATGGGATCATTTTCATTTTTGGGTGAACTATCCCTTTAACTTTATGCTGAGCATATACTACAAGATATCTAATTGGAGGATAAAGAAAAAAGGTTTGTGTTTAAAAGCTATATCTGTGATTTCCCTGAAACATTAAACCCTAGTTTAAATGGTAACCTGCACACTTGTTCAATAACTAGACGATCTGTAGAGGTGAAAGGCATCGTCCGTCATACTCACCTCACTTCCAGTGACTCAGTTGCATTAACAATGACGTTCCACTGACTTCCTGCTACAAAAACAAAGTGAATGGTGACAGCATTTCATTTTGTTCACCACAGAGATTGTGTGGTGAGTCATTCCTGTTTGGGAAAAGCAATCTCTTCCTCCTACTTGTTTGACGTAACAGTCTCTTTCAGGCTCATTAATTTCCTGATTGTGTTGTTTTCAGCAATTTATTCATTTTCCTGTTGTTTGGTTGGCAGAGATACACATTTCTGCGCCTGTCAAGTCACTTATGTTGTGTTTTGCTAACATTTGGATCACTCTCATGCTAGTTGCTTCTCATTTCCTCCAGTGACTATTGCTTTCCCTCATAGCTACAATACAAAAGTATTGATGTGGAGAGGTTTCGACCTGTTGTTTTCAGTTATGAGAGTATCATAACTGCCCTTTAGGGACAAAAACCGACTCTCAGAACCAGACCAGCTGCTCTTTGGCCCCCGACTGTGGAAAGAAGCTAGTAACTCTCAATTCCTAAAATAGTCGGAGCCATAAGATTGCAGCCTTGCTCCGTTACACTTCCGACTGCACATTGAAACCCTCTATTTTATCTTACGCTGACGTTTGGAGGTCTAATTTTGTTCTCTGTTTTTGGAGCACATTGCTGTGGTGTACAAGGCCATTCAGATCTGGAGGAGGGGAAGTTGGACAGTCAAAGCAGGAAGGGTATTATTGCCCCAAAAAGATCTGTGAATTGTTTCGGACATGAACGCCGATAGGAGACGTGACTCCTGAACTAGCCCATGGCTCTCTATACTCAGCATTTATGGTGTGGATAACAAGAGATGTGGGAGGAGAGGATAGGATGTGACAGAGAGGGTTTTGACGTCAGACTACACAGAGGCACTACCACATCGGTGTTAATCTCATCAATGAAATTTCTGACAAAAATGTAAAAGAACTGTGAAACATGACTATGAGAATTAAATATACTGTTGATGAAAATATGATGAGAAAAAAAAAACACCCCAAGATATTAATATCACACTAAGGATGTTTATTAAGGAAAAACATCAGAAGACAAACGCTATGTCTAAAAAAATGAAACTGTATGTAATCAACGGTATTGAGAAATTGCATGTGATTTGGAAGGCTGGAAAATAGTCATGTGGTACACCTGAAATTTAAACACAGAACATACAGTACAACAGTGATTAAGTATGTACATTTCACTCTATTACGCAATCTGTTTTTAATCTTTACTTGGACAGATTAATCACTATCTATAGTTGCCTTTGAAAGAATAATGGCCGTCTTATTCCAGTACTGAGAGGCTGTAAATACCAAAATACACACTGGCCTTTTAGAATAATCTTTACCGCCTCTGCAAAGCTAATAAAGGTCAGGGAAGCTAGATTTGTCTCATTCAAAACTGAGAAAAAGAACCAGCCACCCAAACCATACGTCCCACAGTAACACTTCCACGCGCACACACATAAACACAGCCAATCAAAAACTTTTTGGAAAAAGCACAATTTCCTACAAGGGCCATATTTCAGTACACAACTTTGTTTCTGAGTCACTGATTTTTTTTCCCCCTAAAGTTTTTAAAGGAGATATATATCCACTCTCTAGATCTAATATAGAGTAGATCAGGTTTAAACCCGATGAACAAACATTAGTCCAATAGCTCAAATGCTGTGCATGTCTGAGTTGTTGTCTGCGAGGCAAACAGAAGTCTATTTGGAGAGTCAGTAAATAAGGGTTTTGTTTGCAGTCGAATCAAGGACTCTCTGTAGAGACTCTTAAGAGAAAAATCATAGTACAATATTTGCTAAAAGGATGATACCTGCAGATCATTTAATCAATAGTTTGTAATGCTATTTTAGAGCATGTGTTGACATTGCTTCTGCCATCTCCTGGCATTCAGTAAAATCAACTTGTTTTCTATTGCTGCACAAGTTTTCTTTTCTATATCTAACTTTCTCCTTCTTTATTTTTCTTTCTTTCTTTCTCTCTTTCTTTCTTTCTTTCTCTCTTTCTTTCTTACAGGAGAGTGTGGATCTGGGTGAAATTATGTACTCCCTTTGCTATCTTCCTACGGCTGGACGCATGACCCTCACCGTCATCAAATGTCGCAATCTAAAAGCCATGGACATAACTGGCTACTCCGGTCAGTGTTAACCCTCATAATCTGTTGAGTATGACTTTACCATCTTTATGTTTGGTAACTTAGAGCAGGAGTGTCCAATCCTGCCCCTAGAGGGCCAATGTCCTTCAAAGTTTCGCTCCAACCTACCCCAAAACACACTGTAATAATGATTGTTCCTGCTTGTTAAATTGACTTAAATGAGATTATATTGAGTTAAAGCAGCACAATTGCTGAAAATGTATTTTCATACTCATTTTAATTGGGTCCAATTTACTTAAATATGTAAAACTGAAGTTTACTTAATTTACTTAAAGGGATAATTCACCCCAAAATGAAAATTCTGTCATTAATTACTCACGTCATGTCGTTCCAAACCCGTAAGACTTTTGTTCATCTTCAGAACACAAATGAAGATCTTTTTGATGAAATCTGAGCAATTTTTGTCCCTCCATTGACAGCTACGCAACTACCGCTTTGACACTTCAATGGGTTCAGATTGTAAAACTAATCTAAATGAATTGAGCAGTTTAGTCCAAATTTTCTGAAGAGATACGATCTCTTTATATGAACAGATTGAATTTAGGCTTTTATTCTCATATAATCATTCATCAACTCACACATCAGTTATGGTAAACGGAAGCTCAAGCATATACACTTGACGTGCTTTAATTTATGTTTGCTGATCAATGTTTAAATGTGAATAAAAGCCTAAATTAAATATGTTCATCATATAAAGCGATAGAGTCTCTTCAGAAAATTTGGTCTAGTTTCACAATCTCTTTATGAACTTTTTTAAGCGTCAAAGTTTCGTAGCTTTCTATGGAGGGACAGACAGTTCTCAGATTTCATCAAAAATGTCTTAATTTGTGTTCCGAAGATGAACGAAAGTCTTACAGGTTTGGAACAACGTGAGGGTGAGTAATTAATGACAGAATTTTCATTTTTGGGTGAACTAACCCTTCAATTAAGTTAGTGTATGTTGCTCCTCTAAATGAGCAATAGCTCTAATGTCAGTGCAGTAACAAGTAACTTCCTACTTGTTTATTGCATCTATGCAAGCTTGAGGAACTTTTTTTAAAATGTACAATAATAATCAAGAGTCATATAACTAATTTTTTTAATAAGTAATTAGTTGTGTAATGTAAATGTATTGATGGATGTTAGGTAAACTTTACCTAATTCCTTCAAGTATGTCTCAATTTCATTGAGTAGATTCTATTGGTTTATTTTATACTGTGTACTTGTCTTCAAGTTTTTAGCTGGTTCATGTTTATTTAATTAGGATTGAAGGATATAGTTGCCCTCCAGGAGAAGGATTGGACACCTCTGACTTCACTGACGATGAAAATAGTAATTGCAATTTTTTAACCACCTTTCTCCTCATTTTATGTAGACAGAAAATGTTGAAACTTTAACCACTGTTTGTATCACAATGAGAAATTTCAAGGGTATCCAATATATTAGGATTTTAAATACAATATAAAATAAAGCAAATTAGACTATTGGTAAGATTGGTTTCCTTCTACAGTGTGTACATTAATCAGAAAATTTCATGTGAAAATGAATTGCATTTTGTTTTATGTCTAGTGTCTCTACGTCCTCAAAAAGATCTAACATTTTCCACAGAGGACATTTGATGCATGTTATCACGTTACAATTTTGTTCATAATCAGTTCGTCTAAGAGTAGGAAAAGTCATCAACCTGACACATCAATACAATTTTTTTTTTGAGATATTAAAACGCCTGTGGCGTCTGTCAGATCGCAAGCAGAACATAAGTGTTAAGACAGCTAAAAAAAAAAATACATGTAAATGTAATTCTTCTATGCATAAAATATTATCAAGGTCTAAAAATGTTCGTTTGTGGAATATGAAAAATTGTGTGTTTTGAATCTAAAAGGCTCCAAAGATTCACTTTGCTTCCCCCCCCCACAAAGATCCATATGTTAAAGTCTCCCTCATATGTGACGGTCGGAGACTGAAGAAGCGGAAGACGACCACCAAGAAGAACACACTCAATCCAGTCTATAATGAGGCCATCATTTTCGATATCCCACCTGAGAACGTGGAGCAGGTCAGCCTGTCAATCACGGTGATGGATTATGACAGGTCAGCCCCTGCCTCTTAAGATGATATCAAAACAACCACCATCCAAATTCAAAACCTCCATCCATTCATCCTCCGAACCGCTTTTCCTATGTAGGGTCACATGGATGCTAGAGTCTAAGTGTAAACTCACAACATGTTGAAGATAAATTATTCTGACAAGAAAGATGATGATGATTATAATATTAAATCAGATAACATCCTTGGCAGTTGTTATGCAAATATTTGCAGCAAACATTTTAATCGAGAACATTCAGTCAGAGCTTGTAAAGCTCTGCTGTGTACTTTATTAAACCAGACAGCTACACTGTAATTAAGACAAATTATGTCTTTAAACTGTCAGCCATCAAGAACACATCCTTTCTGTCATGAGATGTGTTTTCAGGCTACCAGTGAAAACGATATCTAAGTCTTGCATTCTGTTTCTCTTTCAGAGTTGGACACAATGAAGTGATAGGGGTGTGCAGGACAGGGCCGGATGCGGAGGGTCTTGGAAGGGACCACTGGAACGAAATGCTAGCTTATCCACGCAAGCCCATCACCCACTGGCATGCACTTTGTGAGGTGAGAGACTAGAAATCAGAGCAGAAAGCAGGGAACAAATGTCACTTGCCTCTAAGGAAAGTGTTGCATTAACCATGCTGTTTTTATGCCATGCATAATTTAAACATTTGGATTTGCAGGATTTATTAAATGTTGTTCTGCTGATTTAAACATGTCAAAGCAATGTTATCGATTTTGTCAAAATTGTGAGAATTACATTTTTTTTTCAATGTTAAATGAAATATGACATTTTTTTTCCACTTAAAAAATTCTAGTAATTTTGTTTAAATATATGTAACTAAAATATATATTTATATAAAATATATATTTAGCACAAATAAATTGGAATGTTTTTCAATATTAAATTNACATTTTTGTTTCATATTTAATAAATAAATATTTTTTTTACATTTTCAAATATGTTTTTAGAAGTATTACACACAATATTAAATTATATTAAAAATTGTGGAACATACTAATATTTCACTAAAACCTTTTTATAAAAATACTTATTTTGTGGATGGACCAGTTCAAATGTTGACAGGGTGGTAAAAAAAACTAGTGGCTCACAGCAAAGAAAAAAGAAAAATCCATATTGTTGATCCCTGGAAGGTAAAATTAAGGTGTCTGCATGATGACAATTTCATGTAACAATTTTATGTAGATTGAGCCCTAATGTGGTGCTTTGGGCTCATTCTAAACCATTTGCTAAGTGCATTTAAGTCTAATATGTCCTAAACTACACTGGTGTGATATTTTGGTATCATCTGTCTCTGCAGTGGCCAGGAAGAGCATCCAGTTTTGAGAGTCAAGGATCATGTCCATCCCCAAAACCTCCACAGACCCCATAATATCCTGGAATCCACACAATCCTAACTGCAAAACATATTTGTTTTGTATAATTAATACGGTATATTTTCTCTAGTTGTAGCTTGTAACGTTGCATTTTTATTTGAAAAAGGACTAAACAGTACTGGTATCCCTGCTACAGACACAATCATGTATCCAATCTCACAATTTCTCTGACATTTTGCTTTTACTGGTGCTGAGTTTATGAGCTCCTAAAATAATAGTTTTCAGGTCACTTTGAAGCTGACAGTGAAATAATGCGAAGCCTCTTGCTGTTTGACAGTATAATGATACCGTGTCATTTTACAGACTCATGAAATGACATTTGATCATTTCATATTCTTGAACATTTCAGGTACATATTCTCATGTGAAAATATTTAACAAATTTGATGCAAGGTTAGTGGAGTGAAAACGAGAGGTATTTGAATATGAAATTAAGACCTGTTTGATAAGGATAAACAATCACACAATCATGTGACCAAATAGATATCAATGTCATCTTACTATTATTTATCAAGCCTCTAATATTTCTTTCTTTATATTAATAAAGATCACTTTACACTTGTTAAAAAACTAAGGGTGATGCTTTCACACTTGGTTCGACTGCCTGGTCCGAACCAGAGTTCGATTGCTCCCCTCTTCCCCTGCCCCTGCTGGATTGTGTTCACAATATGTTATTTGGGTCCGAACCGCAGTAAGCTTGCGTCTATCTGCTGCGAATGTACTGCAAATGTTTTAAATGTTTTTAAGTCCAGCAGAAATGAGATATACATTCTCTGCTTGCAGAGCATCAGTCACGCTTATCAGGAAAGTGAGTGAGAACATGCACAAATACACAGTTTTATTAAATCATACGTCATCAATAGATGTTCCATGATTTAGTATGAGTGCGTTCATATCAGCAGCGAATTGTACCTGAGTTCACATGAACCGTAGCCCAGACCACCCTTTATATGCTGGAAAACAGTGTTCACATCATCCAAATGAACCAAAGTCTGATGTCAATCGAACCTGGGTGCGCACCAAAAGTGCTAGTGTGAAAGCACCTTAAGCTGAGATCTCAAAAGTCTACAACTTTTATCCATTTGAGACAGGTGTGTTATGCAGGATGGATATTCCTCTAGAGTCTGTCATCATGCATCTGAGAGGCATTATGAAGGAGAGAGCATAATCAAAGCATGTTTACTATACATAAATGACGAATCTACAAACTAAAATCATTTACTTGTTAATTGATGCTTCTAAAGACTCGTTATTTAAATACAACTGTTGTAGTATACTGATTTAAATACATTACAATTCAATTAAACTTAAATTGCATATTAATCAATATTTAACGATGTGCTCATCGTACTTGAACGTCTCAGAGTTGTTAAAAAAATGAAAAAGAATCCAATGACTCAGCTGTAATACTGTATATGTACATAGGATAACAGGATAAGAAAGTATAAAAAAACGTATAAAAAAAGAAAAACAAAATCTAGCAGGTAATTGTTTTGTTAGGTCACTAAAAGTTAACTTAAGAGCTGTCATAATGTGACAATATGTTTCTTTTTTTTCTTAGCTAGCATGTGCTGAAAATTATGGTCAAAAGGGACTTACACAGTAGCCAAAAATGTAGCGTGTTTTGTTGTTGTTTAGAGGGATGGTTCTCTCAGTTCAAAATAGAACAAACATCATAAAATAGTTGATTATGCCCAATATTATCAACATGCAGGATTTAAAAAAAAAAATCTTTTTAAATATATGAAACACTTTCCAAACATTAAAGGATTAGTTCACTTTGAAATTAAAATTACCCCAAGCTTTACTCACCCTCAAGCCATCCTAGGTGTATATGACGATCAACATAATTGCAGAAATATGAATAAATATCCTGACGCATCCGAGCTTTATAATGGCAGTGATAGGGATCAATGAGTATGAGCTGAAGAAATTGCTTCCATCTACATCTATCCATCATAAACATACTTCACACGGCTCCGGGGGATTAATAAAGCCCTTCTGAAGTGAAGCGATGCGTTTGTGTAAAAAAAAATATCCATATTTAACAAGTTATGAAGTAAAATATCTCGCACGAGCCGCCTTCCGTGTTCAACGTACGCAGAAAGTGTAAAACTCTCGCAGTTCACAAAGCTTACGCTACGTCCTACTCAACTTACAGAAAAAGCTTAACTGACGTGACGCCAGTTTACACTTTCTTCGTAACATCAATACGGAAGGCGGTCTGGCAGAAGCTGTATATGTTACTTCATAACTTGTTTAAATATGGATATTTTTTTCCACAAACGCATCACTTCACCACTTCAGAAGGACTTTATTAACCCCCCGGAGCCATATGGAGCACATATTTATGATGGATGGATGTCCAGCTCATACTCATTGATCCCTATCACTGCCATTATAAAGCTTGGATGTGTCAGGATATTTATTAAAATATCTTTGATTGTGTTCATCAGAAAGAAGAAAGTCATGTACTCCTAGGATGGCTTGAGGGTGAGTAAAGCTTGGACTAATTTTCATTTCAAAGTGAACTAATCCTTTAAATTCTCATTTTTAAAAACAATCATCCCTTTTCCACACCTGTTCTCCTATCCTAGTGTTATTGATGTATTATTGAACTGTCAGTGCTTACAGGCAAAAACAAATATTTCCTTTACATTGATTTCTGAAACTATCACAAGCGAGAAACATTATTGTGCCTGAAACACTAGACAAAGTGAATGAAAAATTTGATGGTGTCTGGCACTCCATGCTGTAAGAAAGTTGTGTGTAATTTTGTTAAGGTGCTATTAATAATTAAATCAGGCATATATTAGCAAAATATAGTACAGTATATGCAGATCCATCTTTAGATGACAGTCAAAGGGAAATCAATGTTGATGCATCATTAATGATAAAAATTGATGTTTGGCATTCTTCAGAGGGGGTCAAAGATAATATTTTTGGGGTAAAAACGTTATTTTCAAACGAATTAATAACAATAGCAGTTAACGCCATTGAAACATCTTTCTTTCTTTCAGTTGCACTGCCAACCGCACAAACTACAGGTTCAACTGAGGAAATATTTACACGCTGTGGTCATTTAAAATGAATAGTCAATAAAAATTTGCCTGGTGTTGTAGTCGAGTTTTGTTATGTCAGAGAATTAGTAATCATTGCGTGAAATCATCCTGCATCTATTCAGTCGGCATGCAAATAATATGGAGCACCATGGTAATTGCACACCTAACATTTTAAAGCTGGACCCTCACTTTTGGGTATTCTGAGTTTGCTGGTGTGTCCATTAAGTAATAATGCAATCAAGGCAATTACAAAACGGCTGTGTACTGTTAACTTTGATTTGCACAAGAAGACAGTCTGCCCCAGAGCTCGGTCGGATTGATAGAAAAAAGATGAAGTATTCTTGTAGCATGCTGATACCAGTACATTAAATATGGTTTTGAAATGTATTATTTCTGAGAGGTAGTATTTTTTATTTCAATTAACTTTGCCAGTGCTGGCATGTGTGTAAATAATTGAGAATTTCTTCGAATTGTTATCTTGTTAAAGTGCATTTCTATGGATTGTTTGATGGTTGGTTTGTACTATGGGCTCGTGATCTTGAATAACTTTATACGCAATTTGCATATATTGTGTAATGGCTTCTAAAAACTGTACAACTGTTTTGATTAGCACTCAACTTCCTGAGATGATTTCTGGTTGAGCTATTGATGAACTGCTTCTCAGTGATTTTTTGTCATACTTGCACCAGACAACTAAAATGATCGCTATATGTTGTTATGATGTGTACAGTTTGTGATAACTTTTGTAAAAAAAAAAAAACAAATGCAGTAAATATTTGAAAAATAATTTTACTGGATGTTTCAAATGTATTTTAACTAAATTAATTCTGAATTGTCAGTGTATTTTACAATGTGTTGTATATTAAAGCTGCTTTATTTGTAGCTTAGAGTGTCAACTGAAAAATCGTCTTAGCAGGACAGATGTAGCGGCGTTTGCTCTGTTTCACCCATTCCACTTGAAACGGGCCTCTTAACAGAAGGGGCCTCCGCCAAAGTCCCTTTTAAGGAAAGTCTGTTCAATCGGCGGCCATATTTGCAACGCCTCCAGGCAGCTATTTCGGGCATCCAAGACCAAGCCCTATCTACTTGAATGGGGGATTCCTGAAATCTCAAAAACAGCTTGCCAAAATCACAATTAAATTCAAATCAGCAACAAAATCTGACATAAACTGTCCCACAGATGTTGTTTCTGAAGTCTTATGCTCAAATAGCTTATTTTTCAGGCTAGACCAACCAATGCGCATGTGCAGTCGATGACTTTACCAGTCAGAGAATAGCTCTTTTATTTAGAAGTTGGGACGTATTCCACCATATTGCGCATTGCAGTTTCTCCCCATTCATAAGTAATATGAGTGAACCGTCTTTCTATATCTAAAGTCTTTGGCCTCTGCTTGTGCTCGAAAAAGAGCCCCGTCTCCCTGCCATCATGCCAAACACACACCAAGGGCAGAAATTAACAGGGGCTTGGAGCAAAAATGCCACAAAAATTAATAAGAATGCCCCCAAAATTCAAGATATGGGGCAAAAATGTCCCTGTATTAGTTCTTGTTTTTAATATTTATGACAGGATATTGTTAAGTTTGTTGTTTAGTTAAATTTAAGTTGCTGTAGCATGACTGCAAATGTGATAGGCCTATTAATTTTAAACAGTTCAATAAACAAGGAGTTGATATTAGGTGAATTACATTTTAGAATATTGTCTCATGTTTTGCTCTATTTCATCAACAAAAATAGTTCCAAACAAATCCACAGTAGAGCCATTGCGCATCTCTGAGCAACACATCACATTACTGAATGAATCAGTGTTTTTGAACAAATTGGTGTAATGAATGATTCACCGACTCACAGATTCACCCAAAACGCTTGATTTTTTCCCCTGAATGAATCAGTTTTGAACAAATAATTTGACTGAATGATTCAATGACAATCGGTGTGTCTGATATCACATGCTGTCTGACTAGGTACTACATTTTAATTTGAATTTACTTCACGACCTTTAAAATAAAATGTTCTGTATCTTATGAATATGGGTAGTATGAATGAAATTCGGACATACCACTCCAACTGTTTCTTTGAAATGGGCCTCCATCTTCTCCGCCTCTGTTTTCAACTATAATTTCTAATGCAAAATCCACTATTATGAGAATATTCTGGGTAAATTTCAACTCAAAATGTACAGACACATTTCACATTTGCCAATCTCAGAAATGGAAACTAAGTATGGGTGAAGTAGAAAACAGTCTATTAAGAATGATTCTGTATCTTCAGAGAGATGATGGACGTCTCTCAGACAGTAGCAATTGAAGTGAAAAAGCTCTGTATGGTGTGCTGTGCCAATTTTTCGGACAATTTACTTGATGGCGTCACACTGTTCAGATGTAATTAGGCTTTCTCTGATATTTAATAATTAATGAGACAGACAGAGAGAGCATGAGAAAGAAAGACCTCAAGCCAATTAAGGAGATGAAAGGTAAGATGTTTGTCAAAGTGCTCCATATTTGATCATTTTTAAGTGAAAAATGCTTCTACAATATGATGGTACAGCCTTAATCTGCATATATATATATATATATATCTCAACATTTAATGGCTGTGAAGAAGAAGCTGTGAACAATTCATGTTCAGGTACATGTTTTTGACCAACATCAAGGCCCCATTTAACAAGAGACCAGAGCCAAATGGCTAAAAGAGAAGATAGAAGCACCAGTCAGATGATGCTTGTATTGAAGAGTAAAAAAAACAAAAAAACAAACATGCTTAACACAAAAGGAGATGCTGCTGAAAGAGACGATGCTTTCTATCTTACCTCTGAGCCTTGGACTGCTAAAAGGTCCTTCATCAAAAGCCTGGTGCACCTAAGAAAACCTTGATCAGGCTGACAGGCAAATGCCATTTCCTTCATCTCTGCAGATATCAAAGAGTCGTCTGCCTCGGCAGTCTGCATCCATTCGGTCTGCTGGGAAAAGAGATGGTAGAAAAACAATTGGTCCTAATGTTGAGCTTATATCTTGTTACCATGAGCTATGAACTGCAATGGTCCTACATTCCCAAAGCAAGTTCGTTTAACACATTTAGGCTGTTGTATGGCCCATAATAAGAGGATTTGGATGGAATACGCTGGTCATTATTGCAAAATAAACCTTGACCTGACAGAGTGAGCAAGAGGGGTTTTGTATCATCCTAAAGGGGTTTGTTATGCGAAAATGTACATTATTCCATTGATTACATAGTTAAATAACAAATAAGGAAATAAATGTACATATAATATTGGTTTTAACTTAAAATATTTCATTATACAAGTTGAAAATACCATGAGATTGACACTGACAGCCAGGGTCAAATATTCAGTTCAGCATTGTACACAAAAATTTAAATGTAGAATGCCACGATTGAACAATCAGAGTCAAGTATATAAGAAAAGCCGGTAGGGTATGTGTTAATGTAAAATAATTTTCCATATTAAGTTTTCATTGGTGTTTTACCCGCATTTTGAATTGCACATTGCATTGTGTTGTATTTTAGGGTTAAAGGAAATGTCTGTAAACTTGAAAATTACCAGTAACTTTTCTATTTACAGAGTAGTAATGCATGATAATACAGTGTTTTGCATCTTTTGTTAAAAGAAAACATCTGATTCTGCATTATTATGGAAGTATTTTAATGCCAAATGTTTTCGAAATATAAAGCTTGTTGAATTGCACTAATTGAAAAAAAATATGCATTACATTAGCTGTGTTTGCATTTAGATGCATTGTATTTTTAAGGCTTGAATTTTTATGGGCTGAAATTCAACATGGTTGTATATTTAGCTGTGAATATTTCAATTAAAAATATTTCACACACATTTTCATTATTAAAAATTCAATAATTTATTTTCACCTTTCAGATTTCACTTCCAAAATATTCATTCTGTTTAAAAATACAACCTATAAAATTCAACTAGCAATTTTCAGTCCATTTTATTTCGCTTTACAAATTCGCTTCCACAAATTCAGTGGTTCAAATTCGGCAGAAAATTCAACATTTCACATCCGGGAACTGCAGGAAAAGCAGTAGAGTGCCGATACATGATCTCTATCTGCTGTTAGTCTTCTTCGCCAGCAGGTGTCGCTAGCGGCTGTTTACAAAGACGAGCAACGCTAGTAAGTCATCATTCATTCATTCATAAAAAACGGATTTACAGAAATGGAGCAAGCGTAAGTGAATGTGTGATGATTATCAGGGCCAGTATAAATGCAGAAAAGCTGATAAAGACACAAAAGCTGTATTTATGTTTAATTCAGTGTCTTTATGGTTACCTGTGTAGTCTACATGTAAGCAGCTTTCTCTCCAGTGAACGAGATTATTGCCCGATGCTGGTGTACAGATCAAACGTTAAATCTGAGGTAGACATATATTTCTCTCTGTTTAGTTTCCTTAACTTTATAGGGTTTCCCTCATCCGTCATAGGATTCCCCTGCCATCAGGACATATAAAACACTTAACACAGCTTAATAGACTCGTACAGTGATATAAAAGATCATTTGTGATGTAAGTTACTATATAGGCTCCAAGAGAGCAGATACTGGCATAAAGTTGATTTGACGCTGAACGTTTGATATTCGCAAATTTAGGGACCGTCTCTAAAGTTACGACATTGTTATTCACGTTTCTACCTTCAATAGCGTTTAAAGAGAATGATTTACAGTCACAAAACCAACTGTAAAGTGTTCATCTAGGTCTCAGGTATAATGCAAACCTTTTCGATTTTTGATGTTTATTAAAATTAAAGGTAACACTTTATATTAACTAGATAATATGAATTAATAATGAACTGCACTTCTACAGCACTTATTAATCTTTGTTAATGTTAATTCCAGCATTTACTCATACATTATTAAAATCAAGAGTTGTATTTGTTAACATTAGTTAATGCACTGTGAACTAACATGGACAATGAACTGCTGTATGTTTATTAATGTTAACAAAGATTAACAAATACAGTAATACATGTATTGCTCATGGATAGTTCACGTTAGTAAATACATTATGAACCTTATTGTAAAGTGTTTCCAAATATACTGTCAAATAATATGTAAATATTGCTATGTATTTCACTACTGTATGGAATCATACAAAAAAATGCCATAATTTCAATCTCAATAGCATGTGATGAGTATGATTTAGGCTACAGTCACAAAACCAACTGTAAAGTGTTCTAGGTGTCAGGTCGAACAGTGATTCAAGTCATTCTCTTTAAACGCTATTGAAGGTAGAAACGTGAATAACAATGTCGTAACTTTAGAGACGGTCCCTAAATTTGCGAATATCAAACGTTCAGCGTCAAATCAACTTTATGCCAGTATCTGCTTTCTTGGAGCCTATATAGTATAACCTACATCACAAATGATCTTTTATATCACTGTACGAGTCCATTAAGCTGTGTTAAGTGTTTTATATGTCCTGATGGCAGGGGAATCCTATGACGGATGAGGGAAACCCTAGTATTACAACACAGCGCTGCGATATAAAGTTAAGGAAACTAAACAGAGAGAAATATATATCTACCTCAGATTTAACGTTTGATCTGTACACCAGCATCGGGCAATAATCTCGTTCACTGGAGAGAAAGCTGCTTACATGTAGACTACACAGGTAACCATAAAGACACTGAATTAAACATAAATACAGCTTTTGTGTCTTTATCAGCTTTTCTGCATTTATACTGGCCCTGATAATCATCACACATTCACTTACGCTTGCTCCATTTCTGTAAATCCGTTTTTTATGAATGAATGAATGATGACTTACTAGCCGTGAGCTGGTCTTAAACAGCCGCTAGCGGCACCTGCTGGCGAAGAAGACTAACAGCAGATAGAGATCATGCATCGGTACTCTACTGCTTTTCCTGCAGTTCCCGGATGTGAAATGTTGAATTTTCTGCCGAATTTGAACCACTGAATTTGTGGAAGCGAATTTGTAAAGCGAAATAAAATGGACTGAAAATTGCTAGTCGAATTTTATAGGTTGTATTTTTAAACAGAATGAATATTTTGGAAGTGAAATCTGAAAGGTGAAAATAAATTATTGAATTTTTAATAATGAAAATGTGTGTGAAATATTTTTAATTGAAATATTCCCAGCTAAATATACAACCATGTTGAATTTCAGCCCATAAAAATTCAAGCCTTAAAAACACAATGCATCTAAATGCAAACACAGCTAATGTAATGCATATTTTTTTTCAATTAGTGCAATTCAACAAGCTTTTTATTTCGAAAACATTTGGCATTAAAATACTTCCATACATTATTTGGTCCCCATATGCTCTATTATCACTTTGAGTTCTTTACTTTTTACTTTAATCCAAATGATGCAAGCTTTTAGTTCAAAGAACATCATGTCACATCCTAAGCTACATTGAGAAATCTCATTTTTCTTCTATAATACAACGCATCTCTTCCAGCAGGTTTGGAAAAGTAGGCACATGATATGTCTTTTTTGGCCTACAAAATGATTGAAAACACACATGCGCATCTCAATTAACTGCTAGACCTCTCCAGAATTAAAATAGCATGATACCGGTTTGCTCAATAAAATCAACAAAGAACAAAAAACAAGTCAGTCTACATCTATTATTTCAGCAGAAATCAGGAATAAAGAGAGGTAGAGTTTCAGGCTACCGTCATTACAATGCGCTCCTGGCTTCCATCAGCAATGATTGGACATCTGAGTGGCCAAAGTCTGCATGCTGTTTGCATCTTGTAAAATCTACAGTGCATTTAGTCTCCTAAGAGGCTGCAGGGCCAGCATGTGTGAATGTGTTCACCTTGTCAGTTTAATTGTTGAACTGTCACTCAGCAAGGCAACAAGGGTCCATTTATATCCCCTCGGGCTGACGTCTGACATGTTCTCGATTCTAGCCATTTCTGGAAACTAATGCAAGATGTAGCCAATGATTGTGAACTACTTGTGTCTTCTTGGTGTCCGAGAAACTGGTTTAGAGTGAGAGTGAAAGTGTTAAAATGAATTTTCATCACAAGTCCTAAACTTTATTATTATATTACTCAATTCTCAAGGGTTATGAAACTCAAAAATGAAAATTCTGTCATTTGCACACACAAAAGAAGATATCTTGAAGAATGATATCTTATTTACACTATTAAAGAGTTGGATTCTCTTGCTAAACATGGCCAAAGTTTCAAAAAACGAGTTGGACGTATGATGGAGTATTTCTGTGCCAAAAACACTCATGTTCCTACATGTTTTGGAGAGTTTTTTTTTCCAAGTATGGCCCTGTATTATGTAATAAAGGGTGGAATTCCTTGTATGGGCACTTCTAAAGGAATTTATCATTTTGTTTTTAGACCACGAAATCAACAATTTCACCAAAGAAGTGTGATTTTGGTTGTGAGTGAAAGATAACCTTGCTTCCCAAAGAACCCAGCGTTAAGTGGAGCTGAGAGATTTGTGCTCACACATTACATTGATGCGCTCTCAACATTTGTCATTAAAATAACCATAGAAACTGCCTTAAATTAACTATCAAAATAAGGATAAAGTAGTGTCTGAGAGTTGCAATCACTTTTTTATTGGTTAAAATGAATGGAGAATATCTTGTGTTTTTCTGTGGCTGCTCAAGCCCTCAGGATCAGCGCTTATGGTTTCATAAACAAGGCCCAGCTCGATGCTGGATTTGCAGATCGTTTGAAACTGAAAGATGGAGAGGTCACAGCGGTAAAAGATCCTGGTCATGAGTCCGAGCCGCAGGTGGTAAGTAAAACTGCATCAAATGTCTGCTTTGTTGGCAGTCTGCGCGCAAGTGCATATAATGTAAACAACGCGAACATATAATGAATCAAAAGTTATCCAGGGATAATGCAATGGTGTATTGTGTGTGTTTAAATACATTTGTTTAGTTGACCATTGATAGCTTCGCTACGCAAAATTTGCGCGTGCTCGTCAGTCTTTAGCTTCGCCCACGGCACGCCTCCAGGAGCTCGGCTGTTTTTGGAAAGACTCGGTACAACATATCTTTCTTTTATAAATCTGATAAAACGAAAAGACTTTTCGGAGACATGAAGGATGCTATAGAGGTACTCAAGATTAACATGAGATTGGCTGAAACTGTGTGTGTTATGTACCCTTTAATATTATGGAATTTAATAGTATGTTTAATTAGATTTTATTATTAAATGAATACAGTTTTTCTTGTATTCTTAGTTTAAGTTTAAGTAATTTTGTTACGTTTACTTTTTTAGCTTTTATTTTATTTTATTTATTTTTTAATTAATTTTAAACATTTATTTCAAGGCAACATTTCTGAATTTCATTATAATTTAACTTTTACATCTAATATTTAGCATATGTTTTTCTTTCTTTTTAGCTTTATTTCAAATACCAAAAAAATATTCATAGTTTTAGTTTTAGTTAAAAATAACAACAATGAAGTGGACCCCATTGACTTTGATTGTATGGACAAAAACACTTCATAAAACATTCCTCAAAATATCTTTTTTGTGTGTGTTCAACATAAGAAAATAAGTCATACAGGTTTGTAACAACATGAGGGTGAGTAAAAGACCTTTTTTTTTTTTTAGGTGTTTAGAAGAGAGTTACATGTAATAGTTGAATTCACCTTTATCATCAATATTCTGGTCCACTTTGAAACAGTGACTATTGGAAATTCTTCATAATTGCTTTCAAAATGAGACATTTACTGTGTTTAGGTAGCACTAAAACATAGTCATGACCAATTTAAATGAGTATCAGGTCTGTAATTAGGCTTCAATTGCATCTAATATCACATCAGGTGGTGGTAGTCAGCTGCACGGGTTTGGTGATGAGGACTTCTCACCAATGTACTTAAAACTGAGGTCAAAAAAAAGAAAACTTTCTAATGTGCATGTCTGAACAATTTGTTTGTCAGACTGTACATTTTCAGAGCAAGAAAGAACACCTTTAGTCCTAATGATTAGTTGAGCAGGTCACAAAGACCTCGCAAAAACGTCAACTGCAACTGTTTGTCTCATATGGTTTGAGTTTCTAATGCTTGTCATATTTATATTTCAATCTGCTTTTTACTTTTACATTTAAACTTGTAGCCTCTTTCTACATACATTTACAGCTCGTTTTTGTTGAGTGAAGTAATCCCTGCACAGGATTTTAGCGGACAGCATTTTAGCTCAGCTGAAAACCTATCCTGTGTTGAATCTGTCACGCTGCCCTGTCTTTGATTTTGCATTAGCGCTGTCCTGATCAGCGTGAGCCAGAGGTTATACTATGATATATGAGTGTTGTCATGTTGAGGAGACGTAGTGGACAGGGAGCTCAACTCTCATTATGAGGGTCATCACAGTCACCCTGTAATGCTTCAGACATTGTGGTTCATGGATCAATCATTGAGCTGCCAGACGCAGATGATTTTAATGCTGAAAACGTGTGGATGGAATAATAAGCAGGAAGGTAGGTAGCAAATAATGATCTACTCATAACAGTCCCTGCGAAAATGTGAACACAATGCTTCCATATGCATCTGACTCAAACACCGCATGTCTCCTTCTGTAATCATCAGCTAAGAGCTGTCGTGTCATTTGAAGGTTTAATTATTAGAGGGCATCACACTTCTGCTTCTTATATTTCACACATTCTGGTTGAGTAGTCACATCTGACTGCTTTCCTTCATTGACATTATCTGTTAAAAATGCAATCTATATGTGCAAAAACATGCTCACACAAGCATGAAATGATTAAATAACATGCATGAAAATGCTATAGGCCTACATTCTGCCAAATAATAGTTTAGTATCTACATTTCCACATAATGTCAGTATATACACAGATCAGGCATAACATTATGACCACAGACAGGTGAAGTGAAGAACACTGATTATCTCTTCATCACGGCACCTGTTAGTGGGTGAGATCTATTAGGCAGCAAGTGAACATTTTGTCCTCAAAGTTGATGTGTTAGAAGCAAGAAAAATGGGCAAGCGTAAGGATTTGAGCGAGCCAAATTGTGATGGCTAGACGACTGGGTAAGAGCATCTCCAAAACTGCAGCTCTTGTGGGGTGTTCCCGGTCTGCAGTGGTCAGTATCTATCAAAAGTGGTCCAAAGAAGGAACAGTGGTGAACCGGCGACAGAGTCATGGGCGGCCAAGGCTCATTGATGCACGTGGGGAGCGAAGGCTTGCCGTGTGGTCCGATCCAAAAGACGAGCTACTGTAGCTCAAATTGCTCAAGAAGTTAATGCTGGTTCTGATAGAAAGGTGTCAGAATACAGTGCATCGCAGTTTGTAGCATATGGGGCTGCATAGCCACAGACCAGTCAGGGTGCCCATGCTGATCCCTGTCCACCGCCGAAAGCACCAACAGTGGGCACGTGAGCATCAGAACTGGACCATGGAGCAATGGAAGAAGGTGGCCTGGTCTGATGAATCACGTTTCTTTTACATCACGTGGATGGCCGGGTGCGTGTGCGTCCCTTACCTGGGGAACACATGGTACCAGGATGCACTATGGGAAAAAGGCAAGCCGGCAGAAGCAGTTTGATGCTTTGGGCAATGTTCTGCTGGGAAACGACTGGCATCCATGTGGATGTTATTTTGACATGTACCACCTACCTAAGCATTGTTGCAGACCATGTAAACCCTTTCATGGAAACGGTATTCCCAGGTGGCTGTGGCCTCTTTCAGCAGAATAATGTGCCCTGCCACAAAGCAAAAATGGTTCATGAATGGTTTGAGGAGCACAACAACGAAGCCTCCAAATTCCCCAGATCTCAATCCAATCGAGCATCTGTGGGATGTGCTGAACAAACAAGTCCGATCCATGGAGGCTCCACCTCGCAACTTACAGGACTTAAAGGATCTGCTGCCAGATACCACAGCACACCTTCAGGGGTCTAGTGGAGTCCATGACGAGTCAGGGCTGCTTTGGCAGCAAAAGGGGGATCAACACAATGTTAGGAAGGTGGTCATAATGTTATGCCTGATCGGTTTACATACATACAGTAGTAAAATGTATATCTTCAGCCTTTATTCAAATATTATTAAAAATTTGTTAAAGATTTTGTAAGCATATTGCATAGTTGTGATTGGAGTCAATTGTTTTATTTATAATGCAATAACATGCTCAATTGTGTACACAACGTTTTTGGCCAGGCTGTCATACGGAGAAATTATTCACAACATATGCGCAAAGCTTATTGAGTAATGCCAAGAAGAATGGCTGCTGTAATCAAAACCAATGGAGAACCTTCAAAATATTAATAACTGATTATATTTTAATGATTAATTGCAATGCATGCAAATATTTGCATAGTAAAATAAAACACATATTCCATAATCTGTAGTTTGCCCCCTCCACCCCTTTTTTTTTGCCAAATAATTTTGTCAGATATACCTTAAAGTTTAGTGTCTTGTTCTTCCCAATATAACATACTCATCATATTTTGATGGTTTAAACTTGTAGGGCCATTAAAAACAAATATCCCCTCTGTACATAACTTTTTTGTTATCTGTATACACATAAACTTAATATATTGTGTATATATACATATCTATAGAATATATACTAAGCTCATTTTAAAAATAAAGCAGTTTTTTTTCAATTAATAAAGCTACTAACTCTTTTTCAAGTATCATTTTTCACTACACGTTTTAGCGATTGCTCAGAGAATCTATCACTGTTCTCAATGAACATTCTGCAGTTTGTTGTAAACAACTTAATCCATTACTGTCCTTATTTCTTGAAACTCTAGCAGGAGCTCTCACACAAATAAAATGCAGCGCCTACTTTCCAAGCTACTGACAGAGGTGCCGGAGGTGGATGTGTATTGATATGAGGAACCAGAAATAGACATTTTGCCCCGTGGATCAGAGTGCAGAAATCATCTTTCATTAGAGCTCTCTTGGCTGATATCCTTTGACACGCGCACATACAAACTCATGAATAAACAAGAGGGGTTCATTTGTGTGAGTGTGCATGAGGGGAAAAACAGTTCAAATAGGGATGCAGTGCAAACAAAGGACATGATCAAATACAGTATATAATGTAATATACTGATTGACACATGAAAAACAACAACACATTTTTTAAATCTGTTATCATGTAACACTGGCAGAACCTGTCTGAACTAAGGCACATTTCGAAGCAACCTTGTTCAGACCTTAAAGGGTTAGTTCACCCAAAAATGAAAATAACGTCATTTAGTACTCACCTTCATGCTGTTCCACACCCGTAAGACCTTCGTTAATCTTCGGAACACAAATTAAGATATTTTTGATGAAACCCGATGGCTCGGTGAGGCCTGCATTGCCAGCTATGACATTTCCTCTCTCAAGATCCATTAATGTACTAAAAACATATTTAAATCAGTTCATGTGAGTGCAGTGGTTCAATATTATTATTATAAAGTGACGAGAATATTTTTGGTGCCAAAAAAAATAAAAAAATAACAACTTATATAGTGATAGCCGATTTCAAAACACTGCTTCATGAAGCTTCGGAGCATTATGAATCTTTTGTGTCGAATCATGATTCGGATCGTGTGTCAAACCGCCAAACTGCTGAAATCACGTGACTTTGGCGCTCCGAACCGCTGATCCATAACGCTCCGAAGCTTCCTGAAGCAGTGTTTTGAAATCGGCCATCACTATATAAGTCATTATTTTGTTTTTTTGGCGCACCAAAAATATTCTTGTCGCTTTATAATACTAATATTGAACCACTGTACTCACATGAACTGATTTAAATATGTTTTTAGTACATTAATGGATCTTGAGAGAGGAAATGTCATTGCTGGCTATGCAGGCCTCACTGAGCCATCAGATTTCAACAAAAATATCTTAATTTGTGTACTGAAGATGAACGAAAGTCTTACGGGTGTGGAACGGCATAAGGGTGAGTAATAAATGATATTATTTTCATTTTTAGGTGAACTAACCCTTTAAACACTTTGGCTTGAGCATCCCAACTAGCCTTTATTTTTAATTACATTTAGTGAGACTTGAGGCACAAATTACACACTTCAGCTTTAATGAGGTTCTAGTAAAGCAGGTACATTTTTCAAGACACATCTTCAAATTTATTTAGCATGTGCCCTATCCAGTCAACTCAATGCTATGAAGTGCTCTGGGATTAGTGAAGGCATCCACCGCATGTGTTATGACAGCATCCCTATCACTTACAGAGCTCCAGCTCTAATTCCACAGAATTATACATTTGACTTTGACTCGCAATCACTTTACGTCAGCAGCACTAAACCCGCTTTTTAATCCAAACACGTCACTTTCGGTCGGTCAGCGTGGATATAAGCATGGTTGCCTATTCCCTTTACTGAGTCTAATCTGAGAATGCTATGTCGTAAATCGCTAGCAAGAACAAAGAAACGTGATGGTGAATTTTAATGATGACATTCATTATGTGATCAATGAAGAGTAAGCCAAAGCCATCATGATAAATACAGCCCCATGTTTTTCTCCTGCTGTCTGTACACACTGTCCTGCTCTCCGAAGCACATAAATGGGCTATTTGTAATACTAAATGGCCATGTTTCCTTCATCCTCCTTCATTTTTAAATAAACTGTTCTTCATTTTAGACTATAAATGATACTGGATGGATGTATAGACAGACAGATTCTAATGAACGTACTTTATATGTACTAAGTAAAAGTTAAAAAAAAGGCAATGAAAAAAAAACAGCTGATTATTAAATATTACAATCCCTTTCTTCTGTATGAATTACCCAGTGGCACTCAAGCCCTGTCCATAGAAAATGGTATTTCTATGAATGAGTATTCGGACGCCCACTCCACACATCATGAGTCATTGACTGAGACTTGTGTTCTCAGAGTCAGTGTGGGAGCCGCCAACTGTGCACAGTTAGATCACAGCTTTGCCAAACATAACCCAAGTTGACTCTCACAGACATGAACACCAAAACACACACACCATTACACAGCTGTAACAGAATTTAAACAAGCTAACATCGATGCTGTGGATGCAGAGGTAAAATAAAATAGCATTTGCTCTTAATTAATCGTAATATTTGGCAGTTTAATACTCCTTCAATAAAAACCGGATAAAGGCAGTTTTTGATTCCATATGTCCTTATATTCATGTGTCCCATTGAAACACAGCTACAGGCCATCACTTTACATGCTCTTCAAGCTCCTAATTGTTCTGATCTCATCTGAGCAAAAAAAAGCAGGTGATTCTGGGTCTTGAGGTAGTATTTAGCAAATATCTTTAATACACTCTAAAGTGAGACTGCTCACCATCTGGCACATAATCATCGGGCTTTTAACAGCAGGCAAAACATCTGCGGTCAGAGTTTGATGTCCATTACGGGAAAGCAAATCTCTACTATTGGCTTGTGTGGTGACAGGCTGGATATTTGAGAATAAGGACCATCAAGGGGGAGGTAGATTGATGCCCTCATGGTCAGGCTAAAGCTGTTTGATACCGTCGGCTAGACACAGGTCCCATCTCAATTTGGTGAGCAGCGGCGATAAGCCTGCCAGTGGCGTGTGCTGAGCCGGTCCATCCATTGGTGCCAAAAGAATGATAAGGGCAGTGTGAGCTGGAAGGTTAGAGGCATATCTTGCCTTCATAGTAATTTTTTGTACAATAGCAAGGTGCAAAAAGACCTTACAAAATAAGACGGCAGAAGAAATGCAACTACCTCCATACATCCATCCATTAATTACAGGCTGGAAAGTTTAAGGGAATGTTTAAGCCGCAGGGTGTAAAGATAGTTTTGGAGTTGCTTATTGTGGATTTGGCCTCCTGCAGTCTCTATGGAAACCCCCGTCTGCTTCTGCAGTCTCTGTAAGAATTTAATAGGTATACCTGCGTTCCCACGGTGACCAGACGGCAGATAAAGCTGGTGTCAGTCACAGATGTTCTTTGAGAACACATCCTTTATTGCCGGAGTGCATTTATGATTTAATTGCTTGTGAGTAACACTTCACAGTGCAGTCATTAATATGAGCACAATAACTGTATTGCGGAACAAAGCCATCTTTTCTAATCTCTGGTCTGTTGACCATAGCAGAGCAGTGTGACCAAGGTCACTGTGATTTTGCCAAGTAAGACATGTTCCTGGATCAACATCTTTGTTGATCCTGGAACAACATTTCAATCAACCAATCAGATTTGAGGGACAAGTTTACCGTTTATGTCAAGTTTAGGCTTGCAACCAGGTGCTTCTACATCAGTGTTATTCACCTATCTTTCCCCTCTGATTTTAGGGATAACTTATGGGTAGGATTAGGTTTAGGGGTAGGAATAAATTTTCAGACTGGAATGTTGTTTCAGGATCAACAAAATATGTTGATTTAGGAACCTTGCGACCAAACATGGCCATAGTTCTGACCTTCTTTGGCTGTTTTAAGGGACAGCAATCGGAGGAATGTATAAAATTCAACATTAATTTTGTTGTTATTTTTGTTTTTTTGTTTTTTAACTTATACAGCATGATAAAGGATGAATGGACTGAGAGACAGACATCAATCACACGTATTTTAGTAGTTTTGATCTGTTCAGTCAGTCATATGTTTCCACCTTGTGATCAAAGTGTAAATTGCAGCTGAAATTGTACTTGTAACTTCATCCATCCTTAAAGTGAGTCAGGGCGCCCCTAAGTCACTTTCAAGCATATAATTAATACTTACAGGTTTTTGGAGGAGCAAATTTAGTATTAGTTATTAATAGAACATAAGTACAATAGTGTGATAATGACTGATTTTAGAAAGAAAACTAAATGTTGCAGGTGGTTTGAACAGCTTGAAACTGAAATCATAGTAAAGCATCAAGCATCAAAACTGCTTTAACAAACCTATGACAGTAATGACTTAAAAATAAATAAATAAGAAGTTCTCAAACCTGTAAGATCCTTACTGTATAGTCATATCTGGAGAATTTCCCTTCAGAGACAATACTTGCGCTGAAACACAGCAACAAAGGAAATTATAACAATAGTGTTCACAACTCTAGTCCCAAACACAAACGTAATTTAGCATGATAAACAAACTCACAAATTTGAGTCTAGGCAAATCCTCCCATCTTTCTTGTTTGCTCTTCGGTATTTAATTTTTTTTTAAAAAAAGAGTAAAACAATAACACACTTTTTAACTTATGATTGGATTACTAATGAAACTGGCAGAACAGTAATTACTTAATTGATGAGTTATATCAGTGTGGTCACGGTCATATGAGGTCATTTTGCCTCATTAACGCTTAAAATTGCTTGTGTTTAGACAGAATATAACTTACATTTTCTTGTAATAAGCATACATGTTATAAATCGTACGAATATTTTTATGTTGAGAACCAGCTACTGCTTTCCGTCGTCCTAGTCTGCAAACTTAACCAATCAAATACGCCACATCACATGCGTACCAGCAATTAAAGGGACCGCAATCATTTTCATCAAAACAATACACTCGTTAAAAGCGAAAAAAATGTATATTGAGAGTTTGCCGCATCTATATTGCTAGTACAGCATGTTGTTCCTAATACAGCTTCAGGGATTTCTCCTCTGCTAATGGTATGCTACCCTATTCATCGTAATTTGTGAAACATGCAGGGAAATATGCTATCATCATTATATGAAAAATGACAATGGAAACTCAATCATGGATACAAAAAAAATATTTTTAATCAATTATCATTACATTTTAAATATTACAAATGAAGGAATACATTTAGTATACATTAAGCACTGCAATACCGTTGTATTTCCAGAAGATGGCAGTAAAGAAAAAGAAAATGAGCATGCTCTTTATTTGGGGTCGCACTTTCTTCAGGAAATTATGCATAGACCTTAACACACGTGTAGATGTGTAGGGTGAATTCAGGTTGATTGGGACACTTTTTCCCAGTCATAATGGCAAAAAGTGTCCCAATCACCCTGAATTCACCCTATATACTGTAATTAGCCCACTTTACCATTTACTTCACTGATTTTTTTGTCAGTCGGGGCATTATGCTCAACCAAATATTATTATTAAATGAAATAGACCATTTTAATTATGGCAGTTATTTGGAATGTATTGTATGTGATGTAGCTATTTATGCCACATCAAGCTAAATATATTCTCTGGTTGGTTGTTTATTTTTGGTTCGTCTGATTGGTCACTTGTTTTCACGACCACTGCAGAGCGGACACTCCTCCAGCACCATGGACAGCGACCGGTACAATTCAGCACCAGTGGAAAGCGGTTTCCGGGAGGAATGAACCGAACACCTCGCCATTGGTCCTCAAAATATGACAGAATTACTAAAATAATATTTGACAAACTTTATCAAAGTAATGAGACATGAAATAAGAACAAGGAGACAAGGAGTCTTCTACATTTCTCCTGTTGTATAACCAGGAAAGGCAATATTACAAAAAAATAAAAAATAAAAAATGTTGATTATATATTACCTGATATAAAAAAGCACCAGAAAACAAATAATAATAAAAAGTACAGTAGAAGCAGTCATTTTAGGCAGTTCACACACTCTCTTCCTGTTCATTTGGCTCCTCTTCCCCATGTTCTGTTCATTAAAAAAAAAAAAAATAATAATAATCTCTGTAATTTTTGCAATATCATCAGAATTTATAGTCTAGACATGCACCAGTTGGTGACTACTTGAGCTGACAGTAAATGAAAATAAGAAAGATGATGAACAAATTATTTGTTTTAGATGAAATTGGTTGCCAGAGGTGAACATAATAAGACACATCTGATTGAAACCCCCTCAGACTCCCTTACAACTCCAACATTTCATTCACAAGAGATTACATCATCATAATTCCTCAGTGTTTCCTCTAAAGATGTACAGCGGATGCATATTATGTAAATCTGTGTCATGCCAAAATGAACAGTAAAAAACTAGACTGTAAAAATCACCTTCTCTCATGGTTGAGGCGTCATCATAGGTCTCATTCGTGCGATCTGTGTCAAAATACAGGGATAACATCACTGTCTCTAAACAAGCACTAATTGATATCTGCTCTCCTATTTATTTATGTTGAAGTAATAATTTTAGTATGAAAAATTCTCACAATCGTGTATATCAGTGATGACATCATACTCCTCTGGAGCCTCTTTATCCATTTTGTCTGCATCAATTAAAATAAAGCATACAAATAAAGCATATGCTCTAAGAAAAGTCAGTTAAAACAGGGCACAATGTATTGTGTTAATATGAAGGAATTTTCTGTAAAAATAACATACTTTACTGGCAGAAAATTACCAGCAACTTTTCCATTTTTCTACTTTTTTTTCTTACAGTGTAAAACCAACCACAATGATGTTAAAATGATGAACTGCATTAATAAATGAGTTCAGAAATGCTGACACAGTTGTCTACCCTTCGTCAAACCTCCTCTCACACTAACACCTGTTTGCTCTCTCACTGACTGCAGCACAAACTCAGCGCTGTGGTTTTCACTGCTGAATTCTGTGGTTAAAAGCAGGAAGCCTAACAAGATTAACATTTCTTCACTTTAACTGTCAAAAAGACATGTAGAATCATGTCAGCATGGTAAAATAAAATCAAATTAACAAATGCTTTCTTCACTTGGACTATTCAAACCTACAGTATAAAATGTTTTTGTCATTATTATCAATAATAATGGAGATCATTTCAGCAGCCTCACCCCTCTGATTAAAGAGACGTTGACGATTAGTGGGCCTGTAATGGATCTCCTCATAAACAGCCTCAGTCTTCTTAGAGAGAGCTGTGAGTGTAGAGAGACAAACCTGCTGTCAGTTCACAACACATGACTGATCACACACTGAATAAGACACAATATGACAGTCTCTGGATCTCTCCTACCTCTCCTCATCACTCTGTTCTGCTGAATCAGTATAAGCAGTGGCACTAAGAGCAGTAAGAGCACAACTCCCAGTACAATCACAAGCACAGAGAGAGACGCTGCTGGAGGAGTTTGTGGACGAGAGACTGATGTTGAGCTCACTGTCTGAGAAACTGGAGGAGAAGCTGATGTTGTTGTGGCAGGAGTAGTGGACACTGACAAATCTGGCAAAACAGACACAGATACATTAAATGATACAAATGATTGATTTAAATATACAAAAATTATTAGCATCATAATGATGTAAAAAAATGACTAATATTGCTTAGTGTTTTTCTGTAACCTGCACAGGTGAGTCCAGCGTGATCTTTGTTGGAGCAGTCAGTGTGTTTCTTCAGGGAGAGAGGACAGTCCCACAGGTGAATCTCATTCCCTCTGCACTCGACTCTGTTCAGCCACACAACACCTTCACCAGCACCAAAGACTGAATTCCCATCAGCCCTCAGTGCTGCTCCACAACCCAGCTGCCTGCAGACCACCTGAGCATCGCTGATGTCCCACAGATCATCACAGACTGAGCCCCACACAGCGTTATGATACACCTCCAGCCTCCCAGAGCACCGGCCCGCCCCTCCACTCAGTCTGAGAGGAACATGCTCTAAAATGTACACATCATACATGTGGAGACTCATCAGTTATCTCTTAGATAGATGAAAAGCAATTAGGGATTCATATATTACTGCTCTCATTAATAGAACATAACCTACTCACTTGAACACTGTCTCTGGTGAGGAGATGCTGAACACGTCAGACGACTCTGTGGCAACTCAGGACTCGGTTTCTCTGAGATTACAACATGTGAAACTCAACAAACCTTCAATTTAGATGGAAACTAAACATATGAAAACTTAAACAACTTTAACAATGTATGATTATGGTTCACTGTAAAAAAAAAAAAGAATTTTAATCAAAGTCTTACCAAAGCAAGTGATATTGGCCACCTCATTATCATAACAGTTGTTCTGTCCCCAGGGTAAAGATGGACACTGCCACAATGTTTTGTCATGTTTTCGACATTTAAGATGATCTAACCAATTAGGAGCAGATCTCAGGCCCACTGAATATCTGGGTTCACTGCCAGATCTTCCACAGTTCAGCTCTTGACAGATCAGACTCGCTGTGTCTCTGTCCATCTGGTTTAAACACACATTACCCCAGGATCCATTGTAGAAAATCTCCACATTCCCTTCACAGCCCTCAGCTAACCTGATCTCTTTAAACTCTAGATAAAAGATGTTAAATTCAATTCAGTTATTTTTATTTCCCTTTCGAACGGGAACTTCCACTGTGTCCAAAGACACTTTGGGGAATGCTCTTGGCATGACGATGTCTGAAGTACGTGTAAAAACATGACAATGACATTGGCCTGTGTCAGCCCGTGACGTCACTCTAGTGTGTCTGGGAGTACAAAAGGGCACCTAGAGTACACATCATCAGCTTTTCTGTCTTCAGGAGAAGCATGTGAAGGCGATTATTATGGCATCCGCTGACAAGCACTTCAGGAAAAAGAAAAAAAACTAAAATTTTTGCAGTATCATCAGAATTTATCGGTAACCGAGCTGCGCTGTGCCACAGATCTTGCTTTCCGGGTGTAACACGAAGGAAGAAGGAGGCGGGAACCGGCGAACATTCAACAAAACTTTAATATACAAATAAACCAAAAACCAAAGTAATGCCGGCAGACCCTCGCGGACGTCTGCCGGCCACAAAAACATAATAAAATATAAAATAATGTCCAGGCCTGGTCCTCTCTCGTCCTTCACTGTCGTCGCTCCTCCTTTTATGCCCCCGGAGCTCCTCCGTGAGAGACTCGAGGCCGGCGCGCCTCCCAGGTGTAGCTCGTTAACTCTCGCATCACCGGCCTCGCGCCGTTCCCTCACGGCTCTCGTCCGCCCTGGTCGCCACACCGGGCCACCAAACAAACATTGGTTGTGCAATGGCGGCAATGGTGGCCACGGAGAGGCATCTGCATCTGGCTGACATTGGGGAGAAAGAGAAACACTTCCGTCTCGGCCCTTCCTCTCTCCCCTCCCCCTCCCCATCTGAGTTTTTTCCACGCTTCACATAGGGCACGGAACTGAACCTATTATGTTTTTGCGGGTTTGCGTAGGCTTACTCGTCCCACTATACTGATGATTCGGTGGGAGCCTGTTTGTGGTAGAGTGGGAATTAATTTTTTAGACAGCACATCAAGTGTGTCGGCTCTCTGTGGGCCCCTGGGATGGTTGTTTAGCTCTGTTGGGCCTTCGCTCGCTTGAGCTGCGGCTAGAATTGTGTCATCAAGTGTCTTTAAGCCACCTTGATTAACATTCTTAGATTCATTTTTTTGGTTGCCCTCCACAAACAGAGTCGTCCTGTTGAGGCCTCTGTTCATTTAACGTCGGTTAGACAGGGAAGTCACGTGTTCGGCCCTTTCGGCTGTTTTTTTAGGTTGAGTGTGTTGGGCCTCCTCTTATTTAGAGAGTCATTCTGCTGAGGCCTCCGCTCACTGTAACAATGTATGATTGTTACAGTGAGTGCTCCGCCTAGACAGTGATATTGAGTGTTCGGCCCTCTCTAGGCCACCTTGATGGATTGTTTTCTCACTTAGAGAGTCATTCTGCTGAGGCCTCTGCTCACCTGAGCTCCACCTGGGCAGTAACATTAAGTGTTAGGCTCTTCCGAGGCCACCTTGGTAAACTGTCCTTATGATTGAGTAGGTCTTGCCTCCTCTTGCTTAGAGAGTCTTTCTGCTGAGGCCTCTGCTCACCCGAGATCCACCTATACAGTGACTTTAAGTGTTCAGCCCTCTCGAGGCCACCTTAATTATCTGTCTTTATGGTTGAATATAGCTGGTCTCCTCTCACTCAGAGAGTCGTTCTGCTGAGGCCTCCGCTGACCTAAGCTCCACCTAGACAGTGACATCAGGTGTTCGGCCCTTTGTGAGGCTGCCTTGATAAACCATCTTTGAGGTTGAGTAGGTCTGGCCTCCTCTTGCTTTGAGAGTCATTCTGCTGAGGCCTCCGCTCACCTCAGCTCCAGTCAGACAGTGATATCAGATCTTCGGCCCTCTCGGAGGCTGTCTCGGTAAACTGTCTTTGATTAGACCCGCCTCAGGCCCTATTTTAATTTGGCTCAGAGATGCTGACTTTGAGTCAGGCTAGAGTCCTCAAGGTGATGCCAATCAATGACACTGGTGCTACTGGACCTGAGCTCTGCCTTTGGGGCAAATGTTGTTCGCTTGCCCTGGCTAGGTTTCTCCTTGCTTAGGGCATGAGATTAGGGTGTGGCCTTAAGGAATAATGTCACTGAAAGCACTGTGCATGACCTGAGTGAGGCATTGGTCTCCGGCATCTAAGTCTGTTGAGCCTTCTTTGTGCTTGTCATAGCCATTTGGCAGATATTCTCCCAGCACGGCGGAGTGTGTACTCATTCCCCAAAGTGTCTTTGGATGCAGTGTGAGTTCCGAAAGGGAACATCTCAGGTTTCGCATGTAACCATGGTTCCCTGAGAAGGGGACTGAGACACAGCATCTCGTTGCCATGCTTCGGGTATACCTGGTCGTGTCTACCTCAGACAAAAGTGCTGGTGATGTGTACTCTACGTGCCATTTTGTACTCACTTTAGCATGCCAATGTCATTGTCGCTTTTTACACATACTACAGACATTGCCATGCCGCAGGCATTCCCCAAAGTGTCTTCGGATGCAGTGTCTCATTCCCCTTCTCAGGGAACCATGGTTACATGCGTTACTATGAAACGTTCTGTAAATTAACTAAAAAACTATTTGATTTCAAATGCTACATTAATGTTACTTTCATATTATATATTGAAAATACCAGTTGCTGGTCAATTATTTTCAATGATTCCTAAAATGTGTGAGACTTTACCTGAGCACACGACTCCTACATCGTTCTTGTGTTGACAGTCATGTTTGCCCCAGCCTGGAGAAGAGCAGCTCCACAGGGACGTCTCATTTCCCTCACACTCCACCTCATCCAGCCATATGGGTCCAGAACCAGGACCAAACCAGGCTGGTACCTGCTGGTTACTGAGAGCCACTCCACACTGCAGCTGTCTGCACACCACATGGGCATCATTAATATCCCAGGAGTCATCACACACTGTCCCCCATGAGCCGCTGTGAAAAACCTCCAGCCTCCCTGCACAGTCTCCCCCAGAACCCACCAGCCTGATGGACCCACGACCTGATATTCAGAGAAAGAAAAACACATTAGTAATCACTAACAACTGAAGAATCTGCCCAGATGTTGTTCTTCTCACCAAGGCAGGTGATTGACAGCTGTTGTGTGGAGCTACAGTTGAGAGTTTGTGGTGAGCTGCAGTTCCCCAGATGAGCTTCACTCCCAGAGCACTGGAAGCCCGTCACACACTCATGACTTTGTTCAGGACTTGATGGAGAAGGGCCGGAGAAGTTCAGCACAGAGCCACAGCCCAGCTGTCTGCAGACCACAGAGGATTCAGCGAGACTCCAGGAGTCCAGCAGGACTCTCCTCCAGACCTGATGGATGGAAACTTCCACCTCCCCCTCACACTGTCTCTCTCCAGACAACAGCACCAGACCATCATGAACAGCCAGAGAGGAATCTGAGTGATCAGATGTGGCATTTT
>RJVU01079805.1:4511472-4522151 GCA_003731715.1 Anabarilius grahami
AATAAAATCCCCTCACCAGAGCAGATGACTCCAACATCTCGTCTATGAGAACATTCAGCTCGACTCCATGAAGAGATGGAACATTCTGAGAGTTTTGTTTCATTCCCGTCACAATCAAACACATCAGCCCAGATTTCACCACTTCCCTTTCCAAACCAGTCTGATCCCACAACAGACACAGCAATCCCACAATTCAGCTGTCTACAGAGGACACTGGCAGCTCTCATATCCCAGCATGCATCACACACTGTGCCCCATTCATTGAGGAACTGAAGCTCCACTCTTCCAGAACAAGAGTCTGAACCATTGACCAGTCTAAGATCTGTGTAACCTGGTTATTGAAACAAAACAAAAGTTTAAGGACACTTACTTCTCTTTAGAAAATATAATTAATCTCTTAATATGTGCAATATATGTAAAGAGAGGTCAAATATTACTTAACCAGAGCATATTACTCCTACAGCATTGTCATGGGAACAGTGTGTATTTAAAGATGTGGATGCAGGACAAGATACAAAGTATGATTCATTTCCTCTGCACTGAATCTCTTGTGTCCACATTTGAGCGTCTCCTTTGCCAAAAGCAGCTTCTCTCAGCACCTGTACAGGAGCCCCACAGTCCAGCTCTCGACACACAACCTCTGCATTCTTCTGGTCAAAGGCAGCAGCACACACTGGAACCCATGTTTTTATATTAAGTATTTCTAATCTTCCAGCACACAGATGAGATCCATTAATGAGTCTGGGGAGGCGACCTGTGTGTATAACCACTTCATTATTAAGATAAGGACATCAAATCGGTTCAGTTTGTTTTGCTAAAAAAACATCTAAGAAGATAGGACGGGCTTACCTAAGCAAATGACTCCAGCATCTTCATTATGACCACAGTTATTTTTTGATACTGATTTACAGTTCTTCAGTGTAGACTCTGATCCAGTACACTTCACTTCATCCATCCATATTGGTCCTGATCCTTGTCCAAAGTGAGCAAGACTAACTGCACGTAATGCTCTACCACAGTTCATCTCTCTACACACCACTGCAGCAGCTTTTATATCCCAGCCATCATCACACACTGTTCCCCACTGACCACTATGAAGAACCTCCACTCTACCATCACAGGGACCCTGACCTCCAACCAACCTCACACTGCCTGTACAAGAGTCGTTTATCTATGAAACTTCATACATTTATAGATAAGTTATGCTGGTTTTTTTGTAGCTCACTTGGTGTGAAAAATCACTTTTGCATTTCACTCAATTAATATGAAGTCATAAAAACTGCATTTATATTATAACACATCAAACCACAAGACCATTTAAAGCAATTAAAAAAACAAAAAAACAAAAAACACTGAGAATCTAAACTTTGGCCTCCAGAAGCATTTTTTCTATTTAAATAAAAAAATACCGGTAAAAAATGAAACTTAGGAATAAAGAAATATTACTTAAGTTATTGATGGTACAAAGGAAGATCCTTATGTAAATATTAAACAACTTTAATTTAATATGTTGAAAGGAACTGTCTGGCCCTTTAACTGAAGGTAAAAATACCTGCACTGGTGAGTGTGACGACTGTGGACATCAGTAGGACTGTCAGACAGTTCTTCATCTTCCTCTGCTCTGCACTTTAGTACAAATTTTTCATCAGCTCTCTTAGCAATTCTGAAGAAAAAGATACCCTTGTCTGCTCTGGTGAGAAAGATAAAGGAAGAGAGAGGGGAGGGGCTTCTCACAATCACCAATCACACTCAAGAGTTAAACTTCTAAAGAACAGCTACAACGACAAATCAGCCAAGGCATTTTCAGTTTTCTCTATATATAATCAAGAAAACGAAACTCCTCTTCTACCTTACAGAGACACTTTACTGAGGAGACACGCACATGATAAAGTGCTGACAAAGTCACCCAGCTGTCATGAGAGAATGTGGGAAACACTTCAGGGTACATACATCGCTAAAGTCTGACACCTGCATAAAAGAGATGCAAGCACTGATAACTAACTGCTGACGAAAAACACTGATAAGACAGAGACATATCAAAGTACTATTCCAGAAAAACAAAATATATATCATAGAAATGTATTCAATTTTGCATTTTGTTTGCAAAAAAAAGTGCTTTAGCATTCCCCAATTTCACAATAAAGATAATAATAACAATGACATAATATGCATTAGAAAACAAAAAATATATACCAGTTATCAATGTAAAGCTCCTTTGACACAATCTACATTGTAAAAAAGCGCTATATAAATAAAGGTGAAGGTGAATATGCACATAGTCAGTGGGACTTTAATTGCAAAACAGAAAACTTTAAAAATCAATGTTAAACAACAATCAAAAATCAAAACAACAATCAAATTAGACACAAATATAAAACTGGAGCAGTGGAAGTTAAAACATCTAAAAGTATAACATATAAAAATGTTTCAATGCAATGGGATCACAAAAATAACGCAATTTGTAAAAACCTTTTTGAAAAAGCCATGAAAGCAAAACATTTTTTTCCTGTCAACCACGGATTAAATGTGATTGATTTAGTAGATTTCAATACAATATGTTACATAAAAGATTGGTGGACAGCAGTTAAAATGTGTATTGCATCTAAGACACTTAAACTCTGCAAACCACTTAAAAGCTTTGAAAGGATTTGAGGCAGTGGGTGTGGTTTGAGTTATACAGTCCCTCCCTGTTTCCCTGACTCCTCCCCCACATCATCATAGTCTGTTATTAGAAAACAAAAGCAAATTAATTTATTAATATATGCTTTAAAAAGTATTATTAATGAACACATTAATAATGGGAGTCAAACTAAATGAGCTATCATGATCACATAAATTAATATTGTAAAGTGAATATAAAAACTAAAAGGTAAAAAGGTGTCAGTAACGTACCAAACACGTCACTCATATATTCCCTGACATTCTTCACATCATCATAATCCTCCTGAACACCATCTAATATAAATGTTTCTGTTATTAATTACATGAGTTTACATGCCACTATAATTTGAAGTTGAACAAACAAACAAACAAAAAATGTGTAATTTGAAACCCACACCTGCTTTATCATTGGAGAATTGTTGTACAAAGATGACATCATCATAGTTTTCTAGTAAGTCGAAATAGACAAATAGGTAAAATAATGAAAAAATTAAATGTATCCATTAAATGTACAAAATTTGATTTTGAAATACATGCATATGCATATGTATAATTAAAGTGCATATAAATGTATATTGTTAAACCTGTAGAAATGATTATAAGAAATAAACCTGTATCACGAGGTCTCAGTCCAACAGAGATTATATCATCATAATTCTCAGGTGTGACTTGCTGCTCTTCTAAATGAGTTAATAGACAAAAACTGCTTTTACTACTACTGAGGCCCAATAGATATTTTAATTTAGTGAAATGAATTAAAGGTAAAAGATTCAATACATCCTTATCTGAATTATTATATGCTGAATTCTTTATATAATTTAAACTCTGTTAAAAGGTTAGCTCACCCAAATATAAAAATTCTGTCATTAATTACTCACCCTCATGTCATTCCAAACCTGTAAGACTTTCGTTCATCTTCGAAGACACACACAAATGAAGATCTTTTTGATGAAATCTGAGAGCTTTCTGTCCCTCCATAGACAGATACGCAACTGACACTTTGACGCTTCAAAAAGTTCATAAATAGATTGTAAAACTAAACCATATGAATTGAGCGGTTTAGTCCAAATTTTCTGAAGAGACTCGATCGCTTTAATTTAGGCTTTTATTGACATATAAACATTGATCAGCAAACATAAATAAAAGCTCAACCGAATCTGCATGACGTGCAAGAACAAACCTCTTGCGGAAGCTCAAACAAGCTGCGTAACACATGAGAATGAACCTCATTGGTTCTTGCACGTCAAGCAAACATGCTTGAGCTTCCGTTTACCACAACTGATGTGTGAGTTGATGAGTGTTTATATGTGAATAAAAGCCAAAATTCAATCTGTTCATCATATAAAGCGATCGTGTCTCTTCTGAAAACTTGGACTAAACCACTCAATTCGTATGGTTTAGTTTAACAATCTCTTTATGAACTTTATGAAGCATCAAAGTGGTAGTTGCGTATCTGTCTATGGAGGGACAGAAAGCTCTGAAATTTCATCAAAAAGATCTTCATTTGTGTTCTGAAGATGAACGAAAGTCTAACGGGTTTGGAACAACACGAGGGTGAGTAATTAATGACAGAATTTTCATTTTTGGGTGAACTAACCCTTTAAGATAACCTGCTAAGTGAATGTTATTAATTAATTGAACATCCATTCATTTTTGTATGTAGCAGATAAGATTGTTATATTTGAGTCCTCTAACCTGAGAGAAGCTCATCAGCATCTTCATACCCAGAATACTGTTCTTCAGAAATGACACTTCCTGTTATGGAGGAGTAGATCCATCAGACACGCTGAATTACATTGACACACATTGAGTCACAACACTAACTCTGTATCATTTAAGATAACACAAAAAAGTCCTAAAAATGTCTCTACTCACCCCTATGAATAAAGCAATTATCCTTTTGATCTCCACAAATCAGACACTCTAACACTTACTCACCCCTCTGAGTGAAAAGACTGTTTGTGGGTCTGTGATGAAGCTCCTCATAAACGGCCTCAGTCATTCTCCTGTGTCTCCTCTTAGAGAGAGCTGTGAGTGTAGAGAGACAAACCTGCTGTCAGTTCACAACACATGACTGATCACACACTGAATAAGACACAATATGACAGTCTCTGGATCTCTCCTACCTCTCCTCATCACTCTGTTCTGCTGAATCAGTATAAGCAGTGGCACTAAGAGCAGTAAGAGCACAACTCCCAGTACAATCACAAGCACAGAGAGAGACGCTGCTGGAGGAGTTTGTGGACGAGAGACTGATGTTGAGCTCACTGACTGAGAAACTGGAGGAGAAGATGATGTTGTTGTGGCAGGAGTAGTGGACACTGACAAATCTGACAAATCTGGCAAAACAGGCACAAACACATTCAATATCATGCAAATACACAAATATTATTCACTCTATAATTCTCTAAAATTGATTTGCTGTGACCTGCACAGGTGAGTCCAGCGTGCTCTTTGTTGGAGCAGTCAGTGTGGTTCTTCAGGGAGAGAGGACAGTCCCACAGGTGAATCTCATTCCCTCTGCACTCGACTCTGTTCAGCCACACAACACCTTCACCAGCACCAAAGACTGAATTCCCATCAGCCCTCAGTGCTGCTCCACAACCCAGCTGCCTGCAGACCACCTGAGCATCACTGATGTCCCACAGATCATCACAGACTGAGCCCCACACAGCGTTATGATACACCTCCAGCCTCCCAGAGCACCGGCCCGCCACTCCACTCAGTCTGTGAGGAACATGTTCTAAAAGAAACACATCAAAGATAAGGAGAGACATTGTCCAGTAGAGCACTCAGAAGAGAACAGTCATACTTCCTGGAGGTATGCGTGTAGATAAGTGCATGCCTCGAGATAAAATTGTGCTGGTGCCCCATGTCAGAACACCGTTACCTTACATTGCATACAGCTCTTGTGATTTTTATGTTCTTTTCCATCACATTAACTTACCTGAACACTGTCTTTGATGTGAAGATGTGGAGCATGTCAAGTAGCTTCGAGGGGACTCATGACTCTCCTGTTCTATAATTATGTTAATTCAGTAAATTGTATTTATATATATTTATTTTTCCAGTATTACTGTCATAGAAATTTGTCTGCATCTGTCTTACCGGAGCAGGTGATTTTGGCCACTTCATCTTTTTCACAGTCATTCTGTCCCCAGGGTGAAGATGGACACTGCCACAGATTTGAATCCTGTGAGCGACATTTCACTTTATCCAGCCAGTTACGCGCTGATTCTACTTTTGGGATAGAATTGGAAAAAGCTCCAGATTTTCCACAGTTCAGCTCTTGACAGATCAGACTCGCTGTGTCTCTGTCCATCTGGTTCCAGCACACATTACCCCAGGATCCATTGTAGAAAATCTCCACATTCCCTTCACAGCCCTCAGTTAACCTGATCTCTTTAAACTCTAGATGGAAAAGGATTGTAAACCTCAACTCTCATCTAGCATGTCTGGTAATGTGAATAAAGAACAGTGGATATCAGTCACATATATGTTATTGAAAGTTGTCTAAATTGATTACAGTTTATCTGAGCAGATGACTACATTATCTTTGTGTTGAGACATATGTAATACGATTGACATACACGTGACTGAAATAGTCCCAAGAAAATTTTAGATTTTAAATGTTACTGAATAACTTTTTCAAAACACTGACTGAATTGTTTACCTGAGCACACGACTCCTACATCCTCCTTGTGCTGACAGTCATGTTTTCCCCAGCCTGGAGAAGAGCAGCTCCACAGGGACGTCTCATTCCCCTCACACTCCACCTCATCCAGCCATATGGGTCCAGAACCAGGACCAAACCAGGCTGGTACCTGCTGGTTACTGAGGGCCACTCCACACTGCAGCTGTCTGCACACCACATGGGCATCTTTAATATCCCAGGAGTCATCACACACTGTCCCCCATGAGCCACTGTGAAAAACCTCCAGCCTCCCTGCACAGTCTCCCCCAGAACCCACCAGCCTGATGGACCCACGACCTGATATTCAGAGAAAGAGAAACACATTAGTGATCACTAACAACTGAAGAATCTGCCCAGATGTTGTTCTTCTCACCAAGGCAGGTGATTGACAGCTGTTGTGTGGAGCTGCAGTTGAGAGTTTGTGGAGAGCTGCAGTTCCCCAGATGAGCTTCACTCCCAGAGCACTGGAAGCCCGTCACACACTCATGACTGTGTTCAGGACTGGATGAAGAGGAGCCGGAGAAGTTCAGCACAGAGCCACAGCCCAGCTGTCTGCAGACCACAGAGGATTCAGTGAGACTCCAGGAGTCCAGCAGAACTCTCCTCCAGACCTGATGGATGGAAACTTCCACCTCCCCCTCACACTGTCTCTCTCCAGACAACCGCACCAGACCATCATGAACAGCCAGAGAGGAACCTGAGGAGATCTGATGTTTTACTAAAATATTACAAGAGCACAGAGGAACATTTGCATAATATATATAATTTATTCCAATTTTACATTTTACATAAATACATTTAGAACCTAAATGACAAAACCATTAATATTCAACCTGAAATGTGCATGTACAAAGAACAAATATAGCGTATTGTACAAGATTTATGCGATTGAGTAGCACGATATCAGTGAATCTTCCAGTAATATGGACTCACTAGAGCAGATGACTCCAACATCTCGTCTATGAGAAAGTTCAGCTCGACTCCATGAAGAGATGGAACATTCTGAGAGTTTTTTTTCATTCCCGTCACAATCAAACACATCAGCCCAGATTTCACCACTTCCCTCTCCAAACCAGTCTGATCCCACAACAGACACAGCAATCCCACAATTCAGCTGTCTACAGAGGACACTGGCAGCTCTCATATCCCAGCATGCATCACAAACTGTGCCCCAATCATTGAGGAACTGAAGCTCCACTCTTCCAAAACAGGAATCTGAACTGTTTACCATCCTGACATCAGTGTAACCTGAATAAAAACAGAGAGGTTAGAAACAGTATAATGCAGCTGACAAAGAAGTTATACTTTATTCAAAACAAATAAAGAGATACTGAATATTGATAATTTACTTGAACAGATCAGACCCACAATGTTGTCACTGCTGCAGTTGTGTTTGTGTAATGATGATACTGAGCAAAATGAAATCTGGGATTCATTTCCTCTGCACTGAATCTCTTGTGTCCACATCAGAGCGTCTTCTCTTCCAAAAGCATCTTCTCCCAGCACCTGTACAGGAGCCCCACAGTCCAGCTCTCTACACACAACCTCTGCATCCTGCTGGTCAAAGGCAGCAGCACACACTGAAACCCACATCTGATTATGAAGCATCTCTAACCTCCCAGAGCAGAAGTGAGGTCCATTAACGAGTCTGGAAGGTTTATGACCTGTTTTTATGTACATGTACAACAGAAAACGAAAAGAAATGCAAACAAAACAAAATTATTCTCTGTGTCACCATATATCCATGGACAACAAGTTAAATGATTTACCTGAACAGATGACACTGGCATCATGATTGTGAGTACAGTCATGTATGCTCCATCCTGATGAACCACAGTTCTTCAGTGTAGTCTCTGATCCAGTACATAACACAACAGTCATCCAGATTGGTCCTGATCCTGGTCCAAAATAAGCATCACCCAGAGCATCTACAGGTTCTCCACAGTCCAGCTCTCTACACACCACTGCAGCTTCAGTCATATCCCAACAAGCATCACACACTGTTCCCCACTGACCTCTATGATGAACCTCCAACCTGCATCCTGCTGGTCAAAGGCAGCAGCACACACTGACATCCACGTCTGATTATGAAGTATCTCTAACCTCCCAGAGCAACTGGAGTTTCCAATCAGCCTGAGGCCTGAAGTAGCAACAGATAAGAAACATTAAACATTAAAAGTATATAACTTTTTATATATATTTGTTTGTCATCAATGTGTTATTCTTCTATTTCAGTGTTATTCTTGTCATTATTGGTCTACCATGAAGCAACAATTTTTCATGTGAAAAGCAATCAAGGTAAATTTATTAAATTCATCACATTCAATTCATGGAATACAAAAGGGAAATTTGAAAGAATATCCTCACTCTCTTTTCAGTATAATAAAAATAAGTAAAAAGTTATCTATTGTGCTCCACATGTAACCCCTCAGGTCCTACTCTGTGCGGGCCTCGAACCCGGGTTGCCGGCGTGGGAGGCGGGCAAGCTAACAAACTAGTGCGCCTCTTGAGGCAAGAGGAGTGAGGTTTACTCACACAGCTCTTACTAGCTGGCCTCTGTTACACAGAACAAAGTCGTACACGTTTAGAAAGACAAGGTGGTAAGTAAATGAAGACTGAATTTTAATTTTTGGGTGAACATTCCCTTTGAGGCAGTTGGATCATCAGTGATGTAAAAAAAAAAAAAATTGGAGCAGTTTACCTGAGCAGATGACTCCTGCATCTTTTGTATGATCACAGTCATAAAAACCCCAATCTACTGATCCACAGTTCTTCAATGTAGATTCTGATCCAGTACATAAACTGCGATTTGTCCAGATTGGTCCTGATCCTGGTCCAAAATGAGCATCACCCAGAGCATCTACAGGTTCTCCACAGTCCAGCTCTCTACACACCACTGCAGCATCAGACATATCCCAGCCAACACCACACACTGTTCCCCACTGACCTCTATGAAGAACCTCCACTCTACCAGAACAGCGACTGTGACCACCAACCAGCCTTACTCTCATAATGTCTATATAACAAATAGGGAGAGATGAGCAAAAAAATAAGAAAATAAGGGAATAAGGGACAAAAGTACCACACAAAGAGAACATAACTATGGTGACAAAGTAATTACTTATTTAGTTTATATTTAGGGGACGTTAAATTAGTTTTGTTTATTTAAAAAAAAAGACAAACCTGCACACATCAGTCCAACATCACTGTCATGAGAACAGTTGTTTTCAAGTGATGGTGATGTTGGACAGAGGTGAATCTGAGACTCATTTCCTCTGCACTGAATCTCTTGTGTCCACATCTGAGCGTCTCCTTTTCCAAAAGCATCTTCTCCCAGCACCTGTACAGGAGCCCCACAGTCCAGCTCTCTACACACAACCTCTGCATCCTGCTGGTCAAAGGCAGCAGCACACACTGAAACCCACGTCTGATCATCAAGTATCTCTAACCTCCCAGAGCAGCGAGAACTTCCAACCAGCCTGATTCCTGAAAGAACAACATTTATGTTATAGACGGCTGCATATATGAAAAAAAAACACCTAACCCTAAAAAAATTCTAACAAAAGGTTTCTCAGCTGTTTTTTGTAGTATTAGGTGTCCTTAATAACATACTAAAAGTTTACCAAAGTTTGACCACTAGAAAGGTGTAATTTTCAAGATGGCGTCCAAGATGGGCAAGAAGCCCTTAAAATATCCTAACTCCTTCATTATTTGACCTAGCCAAGTAATCTTGGTGTCTAACCCCATGTTTTCTGGGTCTATGAATCCATTGGACTTGTCTAAATTGCACTGACATGATTACATACTTATGGAATACATAATTTTGTGAGATTACTGTAAGATTCTATCTTTGTTTGGGGTGAACCAGAGATGTAAACGATTTAGCCTATGTCATGTAACTCCTACTCAGTACATGTTTTTGGACACACACCCTTTTTTTGCTAAAACACAGACGTGACATTCAATGTAAAAGTTATTGCACCCAAAAGTAACTTAAATTAGAGTTGTATAACTTTGATCATAAACAACTCTGAATTAGCCCAAACAGAGGCCTGTGTGTGAACCCTCTAAAATGGTCACTCATTTCAATTTGAATAAGGTAATACATNTTTTGTTAGAATTTTTTTGGGGTCGAGCCATATTTGCAGCTGACTATTAGGAAACTTAAATTCTAAATCATCTATCAATCCAATCTTATAAGAAATTATGTATACCTTGATCTTATGAAATAAAATTAATCTACTATGAAAACACTATAAATATCAGCAAAACTTCCGCCCCAGTCCAAAAAGGCCTTCACTGAAAGTAACCTATGAATGGCTCA
>RJVU01079805.1:4531888-4547668 GCA_003731715.1 Anabarilius grahami
AACAGGTCCCCTTTAATCATTTTAACGTGTTTTTTTTTTTTTACATAAATTATCTCACCGAAGTAACATAAAATCGACTGCTGTAAATGTAATATACATATCCATGATATATACAGCATCACACCACATCTTGCCATCTTCTTCTTTGTAATTAATGGGGTTATTATTCAGTATTTCCATTAATTAGCCTACATGTACATTTCAGACATCTTTGCTTTCATTGAAACCTATCGGTTAGTTTAGTGAAATCATTACATTTGCATTCATAGCATTGCTATTATTACTGGGATTCTGCTTTGTCGTCTGACTAAACTGTCAAAATTAAATTTGACATAGAATAGTTGATATTTTTTTACATTAATAACACTTTAAAAATATATATAAATATTAATAAGAACTATATCAAAAGTTATTTATACATTCTGAAAAAGTTTAGCCGGGGGGACTTCTAACCCCAGGTGGGGTTTCATGTTACTGTTAAACACATGTACAAAAACATTTACTTTTTATATGTTGTAGCCTATTTATTTGGACGTGATAACAAGTGTTGCTACATTGTCCCTACCTTTTCTTTTAGCTGTAAAACACTGACTAATCCAAAGAAGAACAGCTGTTGTTCACTTTCTTCCCAGCAGCTATCTGAAATCACACAACTGAAATGTGCTGAAATATAAATATATGGTACGCATTCAGTAAGAATTCAAAATTTTTATTATGTGTTTTTTATTGTTTTTATGATCATTAAAATGTGCTTGTTAAAGAAAAGCAAAAAAGAATCAAAGTTATAGGCCTATAAATTTCAAAGGAATTAATTTTACAAAATGCAAGCACATCAATAAAAACTAATATTAAACAAAGTAGCTATGTAAGATTAATTCAGCCCAACTCTAGAGCTCAAGAACCTGTGGGTGTGGCCAGTGGCCACTGAGTCATACAGTCAAGTCCTCATTTGTTGACTCCTCCCCCACATCATCATAGTCTGTTATTAAAAACAAAAGCAAATATATCATGTTCAATGTTGTATTTAAATCTAAAACTGAGCCTAAAAAAAAGTGACAAAACCTTACCCAACAGGTTTCTCTCATCTTCACTGATGTTCTTCACATCATCATACTCCTCCTGATCTCCCTCTGATACACATGTGAAATAAAACCTCACATTGTGATTTTAACACAGCTTGTGTCATTGATGATGTCATTGATCTCTTTCTCCTCATGACTGTCTGAGACTATTAGATTTACTCCTGATGAAGTCATGATGATTCATTAATGGTAGATTATGCACATTCAATAAATTGTTCAGTAACTCACCCATTACACCTTGAGAGTCCTTGCTATTAATGATAACATCATCATAATTCTCTGGCATGTCCACTACACACAGAGAGAGAGAGAGAGAGAGAGAGAGAGAGAGAGAGAGAGAGAAACATCGACAGAACAAATGTTGCATTTTATCGGTACTAAGCATCAATTTAAAGGGATTGTGTTAGAAAATAAATACACACAAAAAAACTTTAAAAAAAAGTAAAAACATCTTTAATACCAGAGTTCTGTTCACTGGTGATGACATCATCATAGCTCCCAGGTGTGTCTTCTACAAATTTAACATGAATCAGATGCCATCAAACTTAACAAACTTATATATGTATATTTTCTTAATTTATAGAATAACAGATACATAATTATAAATATAGTACAGAACAGCACCTGTTTCACGTTCTGGCTTCAGTCCATCAGTGATGACATCATCATAGTATTCTGGTGTGATGTCATTCGCCATGTCTACAAAAATCAAAACAGAATATTTTTAGGAATGAAATGCTCTTGCTGGCCATGAGGACATTGCCTTTTTGGTGATATCCATACATGATGTGACCAGTGTACAATACCAGATAGGCATATTATGTAAGATCAAAGGATTTCAGAGACAAATTATCACAGGAACATACCTACAAAGTGTGTGTGTATGTGTGTTACCACAAATTTGACTCAATGTGATTGATTTACTCTGAATAAAATGATTACCCTGTTGATCTCCACAAATCAGTCACTATGACATTTACTCACCCCTCTGAGTGAAGAGACGGTGTCTGTTAGTGGGTCTGTGAATCTCCTCATAAACGGCCTCAGTCGTGCTCCTGTGTCTCCTCTTAGAGAGAGCTGTGAGTGTAGAGAGACAAACCTGCTGTCAGTTCACAACACATGACTGATCACACACTGAATAAGACACAATATGACAGTCTCTGGATCTCTCCTACCTCTCCTCATCACTCTGTTCTGCTGAATCAGTATAAGCAGTGGCACTAAGAGCAGTAAGAGCACAACTCCCAGTACAATCACAAGCACAGAGAGAGACGCTGCTGGAGGAGTTTGTGGACGAGAGACTGATGTTGAGCTCACTGTCTGAGAAACTGGAGGAGAGGATGATGCTGTTGTGGCAGGAGTAGTGGACACTGACAAATCTGGCAAAATAGACACAAACGCATTGAAACATGCAAATACACAAATACTACTAGCACTAAAATTATTTAAAAATTTAATACTATTTATCAGTGTTTTCTGTGACCTGCACAGGTGAGTCCAGCGTGCTCTTTGTTGGAGCAGTCAGTGTGGTTCTTCAGGGAGAGAGGACAGTCCCACAGGTGAATCTCATTCCCTCTGCACTCGACTCTGTTCAGCCACACAACACCTTCACCAGCACCAAAGACTGTATTCCCATCAGCCCTCAGTGCTGCTCCACAACCCAGCTGCCTGCAGACCACCTGAGCATCGCTGATGTCCCACAGATCATCACAGACTGAGCCCCACACAGCGTTATGATACACCTCCAGCCTCCCAGAGCACAGGCCCTCCCCTCCACTCAGTCTGAGAGGAACATGATCTAAATCACAGACATCAACCATCACTGACCAACTTCAGTACAACATTTACAACAAAACACTCATTGAAACTGATTTCTAGAGGTCTTAAAACTTGTAATTAATTTTTAATAATGAATACATAAATCATTTAAGATGGGGAAACAAAATACAAGTATATCAAACTTACTTGAACACTGTCTCTGGTGAGGAGACGGTGATGTGTAACATGTCAGATGACTCCGAAGAGACTCATCATTCTCCTCTGAGATGAAAACATTAAATGATGAAAATAATATATAACGAAACATTAAAACATTTTACACACACACACACACATCAAAACATTTAGCATCAAAACAAATTTAAATAAATAACAATAATAAAAAAAACTATATAAAGTAAAAACATCTTTAATACCAGAGTTCTGTTCACTGGTGATGATGACATTATCATAGCTCCCAAATTTAACATGAATCAGATGCCATCACACCCAAAACAAACTTGTATATGTATATTTTCTTAATTTATAGAATAACAGAGAAATTACATCTATAGTTCAGAATAGCACCTGTTTCATTATCTGGTTTCAGTCCATCAGTGATGACATCATCATAGTATTCAGAAATCAAAACAGAATATTTTTAAGAATGAAATGCTCTTGTTGGCCATGAGGACACTGCCTTTTTGATCAATCAATGAATGATGTGACCAGTTTACAATACAAGAGTAGGACTATAATGTTAGATCAAAGGATTTTAGAGACAAATAATCACAGAAACATACATACAAATATATGAACCCCTACCTCCTAACACACACACACACACCTGAGCATTGAGTGTGTGTGTTCGTGTGTGTGTGTACAGGTTTAAATTACATTATGGGGACCAAATAGTTCAATCAGTAACAGAACAACACCTTTCTCATGATCTGGTTCAGTACATCAATGATGACATCAATAATTATTATTATTTTTTTAACCTGGGATAAACCCTTCAGCATCTTCATATTCAGAACGCAGTTCTTCAGAGATGAGACTTCCTGTTAAAAGGAGAGCAGAACAGTCAGAAACATGTTCATCATTACAAGCAGACTGAATCCTCGTTTCATTTGGATCATAAAACATTGTGCAAAATCATTCTGTTTGTGTGTGATCAGTTAGCAAGATCTCTGATATACATGTGACAAAAATAAAATGCATATAAACATGACTATTCAAACATTCTTAAATCAGTTAAATATCATCTTACGTGAGCAGGAGATTTTGGCCACTTCATTATCACAGTCATTCAGTCCCCAGGGTGAAGATGGACACTGCCATAGAGTGGAATCATGATGTCGACATTTAAAATAATCAAGCCAATTATGAGACTTCAGTCCCTCTGAATAACTGGGTTCACTGCCAGATCTTCCACAGTTCAGCTCTTGACAGATCAGACTCGCTGTGTCTCTGTCCATCTGGTTCCAGCACACATTACCCCAGGATCCATTGTAGAAAACCTCCACATTCCCTTCACAGCCCTCAGTTAACCTGATCTCTTTAAACTCTAGATGGAGAGAATGAGAATCAACTTAAACTCTCCAAACCTCTCCAACACCAATGCAACCACTGAATATTACATGATTTAAATTTCTGAAATTTTTTGGGGGATTTTAAATGTCACTGAATCAAACTTTTTAGTGTATCATTTACCTGAACACACGACTCCGACATCCTCCTTGTGTTGACAGTCATGTTTTCCCCAGCCTGGAGAAGAGCAGCTCCACAGGGACGTCTCATTCCCCTCACACTCCACTTCATCCAGCCATATGGGTCCAGAACCAGGACCAAACCAGGCTGGTACCTGCTGGTTACTGAGGGCCACTCCACACTGCAGCTGTCTGCACACCACATGGGCATCTTTAATATCCCAGGAGTCATCACACACTGTCCCCCATGAGCCGCTGTGAAAAACCTCCAGCCTCCCTGCACAGTCTCCCCCAGAACCCACCAGCCTGATGGACCCGTGACCTGATATTCAGAGGAAGAAAATCACATTAGTGATCACTAACAACTGAAGAATCTGCCCAGATGTTGCTCTTCTCACCAAGGCAGGTGATTGACAGCTGTTGTGTGGAGCTGCAGTTGAGAGTTTGTGGAGAGCTGCAGTTCCCCAGATGAGCTTCACTCCCAGAGCACTGGAAGCCCGTCACACACTCATGACTGTGTTCAGGACTGGATGAAGAGGAGCCGGAGAATTTCAGCACAGAGCCACAGCCCAGCTGTCTGCAGACCACAGAGGATTCAGTGAGACTCCAGGAGTCCAGCAGAACTCTCCTCCAGACCTGATGGATGGAAACTTCCACCTCCCCTTCACACTGTCTCTCTCCAGACAACCGCACCAGACCATCATGAACAGCCAGAGAGGAATCTAGAGTAAAGATCTTATGTTTTAAGCATCCAGATGGTATAATCAAACATATCTTGTAGAGCGCTCTCAATTTATGCTCAATTTATTTGTCATTAACTGTTGTATATGGAGCGTAAATCTTCAAAGATCATGCCCTCAATAGGCCATGATCAGCGACTAGTCAATGTCAAGCTTAAAGAGTTAGATCACCCAAAACTGAAATTTCTGTCAGTAATTACTCACCCTCATGTTCTTTCAAACCAGTAAGACTGTCGTTCATCTTCGGACCAGTAATTACGATTTTTTTGATGAAATCCGAGGGTTTCTAAACCACACATAAGCAGCAAAATCATTGCACCTTTCAAAGCCCAGAAAGGTAGTAAAGACATTGTTAAAATAGTCACAAAACTCGGATTTCATAAAACATTTCCTAATTTGTGTTCCTGCCATGATCATGAGTTGGAGTGCCCTGTTTAGCCACCAGAGAGCACTCCAACAAGGACTATTGTTCAACTCGGACTACATTGCCCATAATTCACCTTCTGGACTCATTATCCCTGTTTCATTGCACTCAGCTGTTTTGTGTTTGCTCATTAGTTCTGTCTTTTTAGTCTCAGTTGTTTCTGCCTTTGTTTGTGGTTTGTTGTATTATGTTATGTGCACTTTTGTTCTGGGTTTTCTGTTTGATGTGGACTGTACTGTGGAGTTTGACCCTTGCCTGTTTTGTGATATACGCCTGTGGATTACCAAATAAACGCTGCGCTTGGATCTTACCACCTTGTCCCTGTGCATTCCGTGACAGTTCTGAAGATGGACAAAGGTCTTAAAGGTTTGGGATGACATGAGTGTGAGAACTTAATGACAGAAATTAAATTTTTGGGTGAACTAACCCTTTAAAACCTCATGGCAGAGCATGAAAGTCGATTAGTCTGTGCAACCCCTACTTTACATCAATAATACATTTACTGTTCATTTTAAATGACGAGAATTTTCTCTCAATTTAAAATGAACATATGAAATTGCAGGTGAAGTGATATTGTATTAATACTTTTTTTTTATTTCAGCAGCTCACAGTAATATGGACTCACTAGAGCAGATGACTCCAACATCTCGTCTATGAGAACATTCAGCTCGACTCCATGAAGAGATGGAACATTCTGAGAGTTTTGTTTCATTCCCGTCACAATCAAACACATCAGCCCAGATTTTACCACTTCCTTCTCCAAACCAGTCTGATCCCACAACAGACACAGCAATCCCACAATTCAGCTGTCTACAGAGGACACTGGCAGCTCTCATATCCCAGCATGCATCACATACTGTGCCCCATTTACTGAGGAACTGAAGCTCCACTCTTCCAGAACAAGAGTCTGAACCATTCATCAGTTTGCCCTTTGTGTAACCTGAAAAAAGAACAGAGAATAGTGTATTTAAATTGCGTATAATGCAATTGACAAAGAAATTATACTTTATCAAATACAAATGATGAGATAAATATTGATAATTTACCAGAACAGATCAGTCCCACATCATTGTCACTGGTGCAGTTGTGTTTGTGTGATGGTGATGTTGGACAGAGGTGAATCTGAGACTCATTTCCTCTGCACTGAATCTCTTGTGTCCACATCTGAGCGTCTCCTTTGCCAAAAGCATCTTCTCCCAGCACCTGTACAGGAGCCCCACAGTCCAGCTCTCTACACACAACCTCTGCATCCTGCTGGTCAAAGGCAGCAGCACACACTGTACCCCAGGTCTTTCCATGAATTACCTCTAATCTCCCAGAACACAGGTGAGGCCCATCAGTAAGTCTGGAATGTTTATGATCTGTTTATATTAAAAACCATACAAAATAGATGTATTCAGAGTCTCAGGTTTAAGAATGTTTAATACTAACAATAGTTAGATTTAAGTATTTAGGTTTAACATGTCAATTATGCAAATTAGAAGGAAAACGGCAAAATAAATATCACATCAGGTTAGATTTTCACCCAATAACATATTGCAAAATACATCCAATTACCAAAATAAAAAGTGGAATTCAGAATTAACTGCGCACATTGTTTGTGCAGGTTAGCCGATTAGCACAACGACACCACAACATGCACAAAATCGGTGCTGAAGGCAATTTGCACAGTACAGTTAGAATCTGACAGCCTAGAACGACAAACGATGATACATTTACTCATAATTCCGTTTACACTAAACACAGTAAGTCATCCTTTGTCAATTATAACCTTGGTAACTCCAAGTACTTATACAACAACTAAGACTTATAACGCATGTGTAATATGCATAAATGTTTCACATTGTTTGCAAATGTTTCAACTATGTGACAAGATATTTTTCAACACTGGAAGTTTTCAAAACAACTACACATGTGTAATGGCGGGGACGTTCATCAAAACAGGATAGAAAACAGCTTATTGCTTCTAAATTAGGATGTTTATTTAATGTAAAAATCTTGATAACAGTGTAAGTGGACCTCAGAGAACATTACAAAACAAAATAAAATAAAAAAGTTCATGACCCCTTTAACACAAATATCCCTTTTTTGTAAAGATTAATTCACCGTCTTTCTTTGATAGTGTGATATAAACTGCACTGGGCAAACAGCACAGAGTTTTGTGAAAAGCCATCAGTAAAGAGCCTTATTTAGACAGAAAGGAGGCATGTTTGCAGAAAGTCAAAACATAGTGCCATTTTGCTGCTGAATGCACCTGTTTAATTAGTTTGTGAAAGATTAGTAAAAAAAGACGCTGCATTTTGTGAATTCAAATAGTTTTGAAGATCAACCTCATTCACCTGAGCAGATGACTCCAGCATCTTTACTATGATCACATGGACGTCTTGATGATCCACAGTTCTTCAGTGTTGTCTCTGATCCAGTACAAAACACACCAGTCATCCAGATTGTTCCTGATCCTTGTCCAAAATGAGCATCACCCAGAGCATCTACAGGTTCTCCACAGTCCAGCTCTCTACACACCACTGCAGCATCAGCCAAATCCCAGAGATCACCACACACTGTTCCCCACTGACCTCTATGAAGAACCTCCACTCTACCAGCACAGCGACTGTGACCACCAACCAACCTCACATTCACAAGGTCTATACATTAAACAGAGTATGACAGATGAACAAATATTGAAGGACCAAGCGAAAGCAAAACTGAGTATTGACAATGAGGAAAAAATACTATATTTAAAATTATTTTGATCAATTACTGGAAATCTTGTCCAACCTGCACACATGAGCCCAACATTGTTGTCATGAGAACAGGTGTTTTCATGTGATGGTGATGTTGGACAGAGCTGAATCTGAGACTCATTTCCTCTGCACTGAATCTCTTGTGTCCACATCTGAGCGTCTCCTTTTCCAAAAGCATCTTCTCCCAGCACCTGTACAGGAGCCCCACAGTCCAGCTCTCTACACACAACCTCTGCATCCTGCTGGTCAAAGGCAGCAGCACACACTGAAACCCACGTCTGATTATGAAGCATCTCTAACCTCCCAGAGCAGCGAGAACCTCCAACCAGCCTCACTCCTGGAGAAGAGACAGACATAAAAACATAAGACACTTATTCTATAGGTGGCATTAAAAAAAATTGCCAGGTTTCACAAAAATGTGATGTTTTGTGTTGATTATCTGTGGATTGATTAATGACAAACAGTTTACTATTAACTTTCTCTTCTTCTTTCATTCATGAGTCTCAGTAATTGCTGTAACAATCTGACCATTGGAAATAAATATTAATTCTTGGATTTCTTATTGAATTTGCACAAAATCATTATTTCCAGTAAACTGTGAAGAGTCTGTTTGATACCGAAATTGTCTGAGGATAAGAGCATTACTGAGGTCATGAATGAGAGAAGCAGCAGACACATGATCTGAGACCAATTACTCTATTAAAAGCCATCTCTGGGCCAGGTGTCTTCACATAGAAAATAACATAAACCTAGATTAACATTGTATGGTCTTTGTTACTTAATGAAACCTGATGCATTAATGTTAGCAAATTTAACCTCAGTGTTAAGTGTTACAAAACATTAAATGTTTGTTATGCATGTCTGATTTATTTTAAGACCAAAAGATTATATCTATCATGAAAAAATACTGGTACACTATCTGACAACATAAATCTTGTTGTTGGTCAACCATTCATTTATTAAAGGCTAAAAGTAAACCAGTTTTAAAATATAGAAGTCAAAACAGCTTGAGAAGTTCAGGTTGATTTAAGGCAGGTGGCTCATCAGTGAGGTTAGTTTTAAAGCAGCTTACCTGAGCAGATGGCCTCAGCATTTTCACCAGAATTACAGTAATGTCTAACCCCTACTGATGCCTCACAGCTCTTCAGTGTAGACTCCGATCCAGCACATAACATAGAACTCATCCACATTATTCCTGTTCCTGATCCAAAATGAGCATCACCCAGAGCATCTACAGGTTCTCCACAGTCCAGCTCTCTACACACCACTGCAGCATCAGCCAAATCCCAGAGATCACCACACACTGTTCCCCACTGACCTCTATGAAGAACCTCCACTGTACCAGCACAGCGACTGTTTCCACCAACCAACCTTACATTCTTTTTATCTAAGTGACAAGAGAGAGTCTATGAGTAAATAATAACATACCCAAAAGATATTATTCTTATATATTTTTAACTCTTACCAGCACACAACAGCCCCTGCTCATTATCATATGAACAGTTTTGTTTGTGTGAGGATGATGTTGGACAGAGGTGAATCTGAGACTCATTTCCTCTGCACTGAATCTCTTGTGTCCACATCTGAGCATCTCCTTTGGCAAAAGCATCTTCTCCCAGCACCTGTACAGGAGCCCCACAGTCCAGCTCTCTACACACNATTGTTAATATTCTTATTTTTACTCAAAGTAATTTTTTCCAAAACCTGCACACACCACTGGTACCAGTGACTGGTACCACCAATCAACCTCAATGACAGATGAACAAATATTGAAGGACCAAGAGAAAGCAAAATTGAGTATTGACAATGAGGAAAAAATACCATTTTACCAAAATTATTTTGATCAATTACTGGAAATGTTGTCCAACCTGCACACATGAGCCCAACATTGTTGTCATGAGAACAGGTGTTTTCATGTAATGGTGATGCTGGACAGAGCTGAATCTGAGACTCATTTCCTCTGCACTGAATCTCTTGTGTCCACATCTGAGCGTCTCCTTTTCCAAAAGCATCTTCTCCCAGCACCTGTACAGGAGCCCCACAGTCCAGCTCTCTACACACAACCTCTGCATCCTGCTGGTCAAAGGCAGCAGCACACACTGAAACCCACGTCTGATTATCAAGTATCTCTAACCTCCCAGAGCAGCGAGAACCTCCAACCAGTCTGACTCCTATAAAAAAAAAAAAAAAACACTTGAGTATGAATGAACCTTATAGAACAAAGCATACGCTACCTTACTTAACAAAATTATGGTTTGAAGCTACCTGAGCAGATCACTCCAACATCTTTTATATGATCACAGTCGTTATCAAACCCCAGTGAGCCACAGTTCTTCAGTGTAGTCTCTGATCCAGTACACATGACATAATTCATCCAGATTGGTCCTGATCCTGGTCCAAATTGAGCATCACTCAGAGCATCTACAGGTTCTCCACAGTCCAGCTCTCTACACACCACTGCAGCATCAGCCAAATTCCAGTCATCATGACACACTGTTCCCCACTGACCTCTATGAAGAACCTCCACTCTACCAGCGCAGCGACTGGTACCATTTACCAACCTCACATTCATACTGTCTGTTTTTTGAACAGAGAAAATGAGACATGAAGAAACATTGAAACAAAAAAGGTAAAAAAAGATGACAAATGACATGGGGAAGAGCACCTTCTAATAAAAAGAAGGACTCCTGGTAAACCAAAATATATTGGTTGTTTCCTATCTTGATCTTTCCTTCAATTGCAGGTTAGATTTTTGATAATATTTTGAAGTAAATTTATAGAAAAAAAAAGTTAAATTAAACATTAAATCAGTAGCAATAGGCACAAAACATACCTGCTACAATTATTTGCACCACTAGAAATTCTTATTATGATTAGTAAATCTAAAGCTAAATATCACAGCTAAATGATATACTCCTATTCATATTGTACATTTCAACCTAAGTGATTAGTGAAATTGAAGTGGTACATGACTAGAATACAGTAAAGATGTGTGAAGAATTATTGTTGAGCTGCACAAATCAGGAGGTGGCCATAATAAAATGGTTTAGAATTCCCATTTCTATTATGATGGCAAAAAAATAAGAAGTTTAGAACAACTGGAGATGTTAAGAATCACAGTATGAGGATAGTTTGTGTGGCCCAAAAATCTTCAAAGATCATTCACGAGTTCACATATACATATAATTAGATAGAGAAAGTAATGCGCATTTGGCGTGCTGTCCAGGGGGAGGGCTCCGAGCTCGGAATTTTGGCCCGAACCCAGAGTACTCCCCCCAGATGTGGTTATGAGAGATAGAATTTAGAAGTGAGGAGATGGGGTGGTGGAGGGATGCTGATAAACTGTCAATCAAACGGAGGTAAGTCTGCAGTATATATACCTCTGTTGGTTGATTAGCTGAATGGTTCCACCTGTGATAATTAGTCTAATAATCTGCACCTGCTCCTCCCGAATTTTGTTAATAAAACATTATTAGTTGAAGGATTACCATAAAAAGTCTTGGATGTCATCAAACATAAGGGCCTATAGTTTGCCAGACATCATTGGAGTTTTTAGTGGGACTGATGCTTGTCAGAAAAGATCAAAATAGAGCTTTTTAGAATCAAACAAATGAGGTGGGCAGGCTCAGTTCTACAGGGGTGATAGAGTTGAAACTGTAATAATAGCTTATTGATGAATCAGATTAGGCAAGTGCTGCAGCATGCATTTGAGTTTGTGGAGTTGATTTCATGTTATTTTGGCAAAAGGAGGTTGTGCAAAGCATTAAATGAAGGGGTGACAATAATTGTGGCACACATATGTTTGAGAAAGAAAAAAAAATTTCATTTTTTTTTCTTTCAAATACTTTAAAGTTTAAATTTGTCAGTACTGTAAAATTGTAAAATTCTAAGACCAAGAGGAAAGAGCAAAGTCATTTTTCACAGCCTATTTTGAAACATTACATTAGGTTTCATGTGAAGATTTGAATCTGAAGTGGAAATTAGTTCTAACCTGCACACACCAGTCCAACACTATATTCATGTGAACAGTTGTTTTCATTTAATGGTAACATTGGACAGAGGTGAATCTGAGACTCATTTCCTCTGCACTGAATCTCTTGTGTCCACATCTGAGCATCTCCTTTTCCAAAAGCATCTTCTCCCAGCACCTGTACAGGAGCCCCACAGTCCAGCTCTCTACACACAACCTCTGCATCCTGCTGGTCAAAGGCAGCAGCACACACTGAAACCCACGTCTGATCATCAAGTATCTCTAACCTCCCAGAGCAGCGAGAACCTCCAACCAGCCTGACTCCTGCGGCAGCAAGAGATAAGTAAAAGAGAGAGAAAGAATCAAACTTGACACCATTTTTATCCATTTTGTTTCTAATTTAAATTTGTAATTTTTTGTCATTATTGGTCTATAACAAAGCATGACATGCCCATTGGATGTGAAAAGGAATCATGGTCAAATAAATCACTCTCATGTAAATCAAAACTCATATGGGCTTTCTTTCTTTCTTTCAGGGAACACAAAAGGGTGATTTTTTAAAATATTCTGGCTCTTTTTAATATAATAATAATAATAATAATAAACATTTTGTGTTCCAAAGAACACAGTCGTATAGGTCTGGAATGATATGAAGGTGAGTAAATTACTTTTGTTGTTGTTATTGTGAACTTTCCCTTTGAGGCAGTTGGTTCAGTAATAGGGTTTGGATCAGCTCACCTGAGCAGATGACTCCAGCATCTTTACTATGATCACAGGTGCCCCATCCTGTTGACCTACAGTTCTTCAGTGTAGACTCTGATCCAGTACAAAACACACCAGTCATCCAGATTGGTCCTGATCCTGGTCCAAAATGAGCATCACCCAGAGCATCTACAGGTTCTCCACAGTCCAGCTCTCTACACACCACTGCAGCATCAGCCAAATCCCAGAGATCACCACACACTGTTCCCCACTGACCTCTATAATGAACCTCCACTCTACCAGCACAGCGACTGGTACCATTAACCAACCTCACTCTCATGTTGTCTATATAATGAATAGATAGATAGGGATTAAAAACATATGGGCAAAGGAAAATAATTAGGGGAGAAAAGACAATATATATATATATTTGGAGAACATTACATTTGAAAAATGTTCTAACCTGTACACACCAGTCCAATATCATTGTCATGTGAACAGTTATGTTCATGTGATAGTGATATTGGACAGAGGTGAATCTGAGATTCATTTCCTCTACACTGAATCTCTTGTGTCCACATCTGAGCATCTCCTTTTCCAAAAGCATCTTCTCCCAGCACCTGTACAGGAGCCCCACAGTCCAGCTCTCTACACACAACCTCTGCATCCTGCTGGTCAAAGGCAGCAGCACACACTGAAACCCATGTCTGATGATCAAGTATCTTTAACTTCCCAGAGCAGCGAGAACCTCCAACCAGCCTGACTCCTGAAAGAACACAGATCATTTCAATGCTAAGGTAATAATAACATGTGCAGGGATGTCACTAGACCCCTACAGTACAATCTTGCTGTGCCTCAGTAACATTTTCCTAATAAATGTTTTTCTGATGAGTTAGATTACAGTCTGAAAATAGGCTTTCCGAATCACTGAACGTTATCATTTAAATTATTTGAATTATTTTAAAAACAAAGGCTGTTTCTATTTGTAACTCTAGCCCAAGCGAAAATATCCTGCGCATCCTCACACTCCTCGCCGAGCTCCTCCAGCATCACTTTTCGCTGCGGAGCCCTGACCGCGACTTGCAGCAGTCAGACAATATGACATTGTACCTGAGAAGAGGTAACTGCCCGCTATTGACGTGTTAATGTATAGTATGTGAATTTCTGGATAGCCATATAATTGGCATTTTTCAGATCCAATTTATTTGGCGCTTCTTCGAGCAACATGTTTCGTTCCTGAATGGCCCCGGACCACACTAAAAATGTAGGCTACAACTACAAGTAGGCTTGGGAAATTTATTGGGCTGGTTGTGAAAGATTGTGAGTTTAAACCTCAGAGTTATCTTAGTGAGTTGTGAGTAGTGAAGAGTTCATTAACAGAGTGATGTGAGATCATCACTGATGTAAGAGATGTGCTTTTAGATGTTTCTTTGAAGGCCTACAGTAAATGGACTCTGCAGGCAGAGTTGAGAGAATTATTCCATTATTGAGAAAGTTAAATTTGAAGATTTTGTACATGTATGAATTCAAAGTGAATTGTGAACAATGTTCAGTGATATAATAATGAAGTTAGATTTGAAAAACTTACCTGAGCAGATGACTCCAGCATCTTCTCTGTGATCACATCTATGTTTACCCCATCCTTCTGACCCACATTTCTTCAGTGTAGACTCTGATCCAATACACATGACAAAACTCATCCAGATTGTTCCTGATCCTTGTCCAAAATAAGCATCACTCAGAGCATCAACAGGTTCTCCACAGTCCAGCTCTCTACACACCACTGCAGCATCAGCCAAATCCCAACCAGCACCACACACTGTTCCCCACTGACCTCTATGAAGAACCTCCACTCTACCAGCACAGTGACTGGGACCACCAACCAACCTCACATTTGCATAGTCTGTATATTAAACAGAGAGAATGAGACATGAAGAAACATTGAGAAAGAAAAAGAGTGATAAAATAATTCACACTTTTTGCAAATGGGGGACATTCTGTGTGTCAGAGGTCCACAGCAAAAAAAAGAAAAGAAAGAAAAGAAAATAATAATATATCATAAAATAATAATATTTTTCTGAAGTATGACAAACATCATTTATGTTTGTCATACTTTGGAAAAAGAAATCTGAACAAGATCAAAGATTTTCATCAAGGATGTTACAGAAATTAGTTTGATTTGATACAGAATGACCCAAAAGGAAAAGAGATTTGAAAAAAAAAACTGTAAGAGAGAGAAAAGAGAAAACAACATCACAAATACATCAAAAAACAACATCACAAATTTTAATAAATGCACAAAATATAGATAGGTGGCAGTTAGCCAAAAAATATATTTATATCTACCTGCAGTGATGATTTTGATCAGTAACATCAGCATCAAACATCTCCCCATCATCTCCTTCAGTTCTGTTTCATCGGCTCAGAACGCACAAGTTTCTCCTCTGCTCCCTCAAACACACTGAAGAAACTGGGCGCTGTCAGCCCCCTAAAGAGAGAGAGCAAGACCCAAAAATTTCCAATCAAGTTCAACATTACCTTATTAGACACAGCAGAGGAAACCACCAAAGAGCTTCAGTGACAAATCAGAGGAGGCATTTATGATTTTCACCATATTTATCAAAAGCACGTCAGCAGAGAAAATAACTCCT
>RJVU01079805.1:4573026-4598266 GCA_003731715.1 Anabarilius grahami
TGAATTGCTCTAATGAATCTGGAATGTTTTGTTCAGAGGCCACTGCTCAAGAAAGTGTGCCTATTTCAGTTCTTAAGGTGATGCAGCACCGTAATAGCGCAGAGTCATGTACCAGAACGCATGGTGTCCAAGCATTAGAGAGTCATGGAAATCCTGAAACTCCAGGAGAACACAGCAAACAACCCTGTGGCAAGGAGAACACAGCAAACAACCCTGTGGCAAAGAGAACATGTTTTGCAGTTCCTGTCAGAAAATTGGCCATACAGAGGACAAATGCTGGTCACTGGGTAGGGGTAGACCTCCACCTTATTTTCAGAAAAGTAGGAAACCACATTCAAAGGGTAAAGATCAACGCTCAATTGCAGGTAAAACTCTAAGTGAGTTAACTGCATTGTTCATGCAAGGCCTCCAACTATTAACTTCACTTGCTAGTGGATTAGCAGCCCAATAGCAATGATTCTGTTTGTATTTTCAAATTTGTAATTGTGCTAAACTAGTTGTGCGCATAGAACACATTAAAGTTGTTTGTGATACTATATGTACACATAGACTAGCTGAGTTTATTCTTTAAAACACATGACTGCTTTACTGTAAGTGATGCGTGAAACACTTAGGTTTAAGGTTGTAGATGCTATGCATTCTAGACCATATGTCTTGTGTAAGTTGGAATAACTGTAGTACTGGAATTGTATTGCAATTTCTAGTTGCATGTGTGACTATGTTGTATTTGTTTGCGTCCTAAGTGGAAAACTCTGCTATTTTCCATATAGCTAGAGTAAAACCATGTACAGGAGCACAGAATTGCCATGTGGCTACAATGTGATTCACAATTGTATTAACCATGAAAATGCTTTCCTCACAACAGGATTCAGAAACTCTGAACTTTGCACTTTATCAAGCTCCTAAACAAAAACATTGGTGGGGAAAGATTTCGAGCCAGATCACACCTCATACACACATTTTCAAGCTGGCTCCCTGTTACAACAGGACCAAATTTGCATCACAATTGTAAAACCTTCTCACCTTTGTTTGGAGCATGATTGATTTACACATAGCCACAGCTAAATGCAGCCACATAGATTTGATCTTCAAACACAAAGTCAAATCAACATCTACATATGTCTCACAAAATGTATGCATATAATGTTTTTTAAGTCTTTAAGTCTAGACTGCATTATAACTGTGAATTTCATCCAGTTTTTGTTGTTGTTTTTTCTTTGGATTTACTAAATCACTTTGTTATTTGTCTCACCAAATTAAATATCAAAATGTATGTTAGTATTTCTCATTCTTACTTAAGCACAAAATTTTTATTATCATTAATGCATTTGAAACAATTCTGAAGCTTATTTTATTTGTTTCTTTGTATTTTGTCCATTTGACTTGTAACAATGTTTTTGGACATTTATTCAATTGAATCTCTGTATTTGGTTACACTGAATATTTTGTTAATACTCTTCATGAAATGGGGTGTTTTAAACCAACATTTGTTGTTTTGTTATTACGCAATTTATTTCACTGTTTCCAAAAACAATGTAAGAGCTTGTAAGATCTTCTTTTATTCTCGCCTTGACCACTTTATCAAGTACATCGATTTGAGGGCTTAATGCCAGAGACAAATTTAATCTGACCACATCAAACCTCTGACCAATGAAAAATGCCATATGTATGCTTTTGCTGTTTGTTGTGCTATATGTTCTTTAAATCACAGGATCCCTGCTGCTGTTCAAATCCTGTGTCTTGTCTCAAAGGAGGGACAACTGAGTTCTACCATTATCAGTGCCTGATTCTTGTGGAGGTGTGAAGTGATCGATGGATGATTTGCATATCTATGAATGGCGCAACACCATTTGATGGACCTTCTCATGCAGGACTGAACGGAGAACAAAGACTGAAGACTGACCGACTGCTATTGCAACAAGTCTGGACAAGAAGTCTGAAGTTGACATCTACACACAACAGAAAGCATGTCTTCATGGACTGTGCCACCTTTTGACTCCATGAGTGTGGCCAAAGGTGCCAAGGAGGGACTGTAAGAATTGAAAATATCTAAAGATATTTTAAAATGAACAAAGACATTTGCTTTACTGTTTCAACCCCCTCTCTTGCTACAGGGGCCATTTGGAAGGCTCAAAGGTGTTGATAGTGATCAAGCCCTGTAGGCCAAAATGTATGTACATTGGGGGTCTACAAATGGTCACACCTTTAGTACAGTGGGGGGAAGTTTTAATCTTCTGATTGGTCAGTTTGAATGTCTCACATTTGGGATTCACATGGTCAATGAAGGGATAAAAGAAGATTGTAACTATCGCTCTGTCTCTTTTTCTATGCTCTGCTCTTTTTCTATGCTCTGCTCTCTTTTCTATCCTCTGGTCTCTTTTCTATGCTCTGGTCTCTTTTCTATGCTCTTCCTTCTTGGATTTTTGGCTTTTCTTGGGCACTCTCTGGCCCTCTTTCTCTCTCTCTCTCTCTCTCTTTCTCTCTCTTTCTCTTTCTCTCTCTCAGGTAACTTTTTACATACGATTAATGTTATATGATTTTATCATCTCATACATCTATTTTGTAATTATTTTAAGTGTAACCATAATCAGATATTGTCATTAAACCCTTTCTATTACAAATGATGTGCTAACTAGTTTTGATTTAGTATTAACTTTAATGTGCTTCCTATTGCAATACAGTATTGTCACACTATAGCAACGCTCTCCCACATATTTTGCTATTGTAACTGCGCTTATTTCCGTCGTTGGTATAAGTTGCAGTGGGTGGTAATAGACAAGAAATGTACAGTTTTCTACCATCTTGCTGATAAAGTTTCTTTAGTCGCTCGGCAAACCTTACAGCCTGAACCCCTGTAGGAGTTCCACCCTTACAGGTTCTTGGTGATTTTGTTTTTGAGTGCCCTTGATTTTGTGCAGTATTTTGAGTGTGCGTTGCAAGTAGTGGCTGTATTTTTCTAAACATGTATGGTTGTGCCCTGTTGGAGCTCTGTGGTTTGTCAAAGTTGTTTTGTTTTTCTTTTTCCTTGCTGAATGATGTGTACTAGTGTTTTAAACATTTAATTGTTTTTATATAAAAGTTGGTATTTATGAATGTGAATAAAACTTGTACAAGCAATACATTTTCACTACAGTCTGTGGCCAGTTATTCACCCACTTTTGATGGGATATATAAAATATATTATATATATATATGGGCTGTCAACATTTTTTTCAGTTTACACTGATCAGGCATAACATATGATCACCTACCTAATATTGTGTTAGTCCCCCTTTTGCCCGTCGAGGCATGGACTCTACTAGACCCTGAAGGTGTGCTGTGGTATCTGGCACCAAGATGTTAGCAGCAGATCCTTAAGGTCTTGTTTGTTGAGAGGTGCCTCCATGGATCAGACTTGTTTGTTCAGCACATCCCACAGATGCTCAATTGGATTGAAATCTGGGGAATTTAGAGGTCAAGTCAACACCTTAAACACGTTGTTGTGCTCCTCAAACCATTCCTGAACCATTTTTGCTTTGTGGCAGGACGCATTATCCTGCTGAAAGAGGCCATGGCCACCAGGGAATACCATTTCCATGAAAGGGTGTACATGGTCTGCAACAATGCTTAGATAGGTGGTACATGTCAAAGTAACATCCACATGGATGGCAGGACCCAGGGTTTCCCAGCAGAACATTGTCCAAAGCATCACACTGCCTCTACTGGCTTGCCTTCTCATAGTGCATCTTGATGCCTTGTGTTCCCCAGGTAAGTGATGCTCACACACACCCAGCCATCTATGTGATGTAAAAGAAAATGTGATTCATCAGACCAGGCCACCTTCTTCCATTGCTCTGTGGTCCAGTTCTGATGCTCACGTGTCCACTGATGGTGCTTTTGACGGTGGACAGGGGTCAGCATGGGCACCCTGACGGGTCTGTGGCTATGCAGCCCCATACGCTACAAACTGTGATGCTCTGTGTATTCTGACACCTTTCTATCAGAACCAGCATTAACTTCTTGAGCAGTACTAACTTCTACAGTAGCTCATCTGTTGGATCGGACCACACGGGCCAGCCTTTGCTCCCCATGTGCATCACTGAGCCTTGGCCGCCCGTGACCCTGTCACCGGTTCACCACTGTTCCTTCCTTGGACCCCTTTTAATAGATACTGACCACTGCAGACCGGGAACATCCCACAAAAGCTGCAGTTCTGGAGATGCTCTGACCCAGTCGTCTAGTCATCACAATTTGGCCCTTGTCAAACTCACTCAAATCCTTACGCTTGCCCATTTTTCCTGCTTCTAACACATCAACTTTGAGGACAAAATGCTGCCTAATACATCTCACCCACTAACAGGTGCCGTGATGAAGAGATAATCAGTGTTATTCACTTCACCTGTCAGTGGTCATAGTGTTATGCCTGATTGGTGTAAAGCTCAGTCAACTCGGTGTTCAACTCGGTCACATAAAGGCTTATTAAAGGGATAGTTCACCCAAAAATGAAAATTTGATGTTTATCTGCTTACCCCCAGCGCATCCAAGATGTAGGTGACTTTGTTTCTTCAGTAGAATACAAATGATGATTTTTAACTCCAACCGTTGGGTCTGTCAGTCAAATAATGCGAGTGAATGGGAACTCTATCAATAAGAGTCAAAAAAACATGCTTAGACAAATCCAAATTAAACTCTGCGGCTCATGACAACACATAAGACACGAAACGATCGGTTTGTGCGAGAAACCGAACAGTATTTATATAATTTTTTACCTCTAAAACACCACTATGTCCAACTGCATTCAGCACTCGTTTAGTGAGGTCTGATCGCGCTCTGACAACGGCAGTAATATCTAGCACTCTTTGAAGTATATGCGAGAGACATCACTGTCGTTGTCAGAGCGCGATCAGACCTCACTAAACGAGTGCTGAACGCAGTTGGACAGTGGTGTATTAGAGGTAAAAAATTATATAAATACTGTTCGATTTCTTGCACAAACCGATCGTTTCGTGTCTTAGGACATCAATGTGTCGTCACGAGCCGCAGGGTTTAATTTATATTTGTCTATGGAAGTGTTTTAGACTCTTACTGTTCGAGTTCCCATCCACTGGCATTATTTGACTGACAGACGGCAGCGGTTGCAGTTAAAAATCATCATTTGTGTTCTACTGAAGAAACAAAGTCACTTACATCTTGGATGCGTTGGGGGTAAGCAGATAAACATCAAATTTTTGGGTGAACTATCCCTTTAAGGAAAGTTTCTGTCAAAAAAAGAAAAGAAATTGTATTAAAAGGACAGCTATAAAAAGCCACTGTTGAGCAGCAAACAGGTAGGCTACTTGAAGCTGCTGGAGTCTCAAAAACCTCTCCATGCAGGCTGGCATTTGTGTTTTTGCTGCATTTCAGCCACTCCTAACCAAAGCACACAAAGAGAAATGTTTACAGTGAGTGTAGAAATACATGAAGACTAATTTTTAAATGGTTTTATTCACTGACGAATGCCGCACTGCAATGGATGGTCTAGATCAGGAGTGGCTAACGTTGCTGCAAAAAACACCACAGCAATAAAACAGTTTGAAAATGTATTTCTATGCCCAGTGTAAACATTTCTCTTTGTGAGCTTTAGTTAGTGGTGGCTGAAATGCAACTTTACACACAACTGCCAGCCTGCATGAAGTTTTTGAGACTCCAGTGACACCAGCAACTTCAAATATGCTCAGCAGTGGCTTTTTTAATAGATGTCCTTTTAATACAGTTATTTTTTTGACTGAAACTTTCCTTAATAAGACTTTATCTGACCGAGTTCTCTTGTGCTGTATGTTAACTTTTGTAATGCATCACGTGTATATGCCCTGTCATCCATAAATGGATATGGATGTGAAAAAATTAAAGAGGTTCCAATTCAATAGAAAACCAAGTGGTGTGTGTGCGTACTTTCCTCCGCATAATTTAATATAAATATACAAGTAATCTATCATGCAAATGGCTGTGCCAACAGGTTATGGGCCCAGGAGAGAGGCCGGTAACCGTTGGAGATTGTATTTCAATGAAGATGAAAAGAACTATGAACTTTGGGAGACAAAATTTCTAGGCCACCTGTGTTTGCAAGGCCTAAAGGACATGATTTTATCAGAGCCTCCCGCATGTGGTGAAGAAGAAGATGAAAATGCTGGCGATATAAACGAGGAGGCATATGCTAAGCTTATTCAGTAGGCCTATGTTGATATAAGTGATATAATTTAATTCAATCAGCACTCAGTGATGGCAAGATGACAACTGAGTATTGCCCCACATAATTTTTTTAAAGAAAATCTATCTATCGCAATGGACATCATGTCTTGAAATATATCAGCAGGAACCTCATAACTTACTTGTGTGCCAGGTTGTGAAATTTGTGCAAGCATGTCAAAGCTAAAGAATGCAGTAAAAGATGACAGTAAAACTAGTCAAATCCAGAGGAGAATATTACTGTTTGTTCACTTTGATGTAAACAGGAGACTAAAAACATAATATATTGGTGTACCAAATTCAATTCCAATTCATTAAGGGAGCTAATTCAATTGTGAATCCTAAACATGAATATTACTTTTAATATTATATTTTGGAATTATTTTATTATCAATTGATAAATATGGAATCATTTTTAAAAAGGTTATTTAACAGGTTCCTCATGACTTCAATAGGAGTTTATTGATGTGGGGAACATCACTGATCTTAAACGTTATACTAGAAAAATATATGATTTTAAGACGTTGTGTGGGCAATCAAATATTTAAAAAAAAATTTATTAATCAGGAAGTTTGACATACATGTTTCACAGCATGTGTACTCTGAGCTGGAAACCTTTAGTGATTATATGATTTTTAAAAGAGAGCTTTATAAATAATGGCAGACCCTGTATTTGTTCTATATTTATTTCCAGTTTGTTTGCTGCATGTTTTGAATTGATGTCCATGTTTTCAATTAATGTCTATTAATTGTAACAACAGCACACTTTGGCTAAATGTAATTGATTTGGTACAATTCAATATTAAATGTAACAAATGACTGGTGGATTAAAATGAAAACTTAATAGTATTTAAACTCACTATATTTCCATTGCTCACATTACCATGCATGCACATAGTCAGTCTGATTTTAAGAAGAATCAAAGCAGAAGGAAAAAAGAAAAAGAAAAACAGAGTCTCTATTTTTAAAAAGCTCTGTAAAAAAAACAATATCAACACTGAAGGTTTTCAACTTTCTCTCTGCAGTACATAAAGTGAACAACATACAGTACTTTTGCCATAATTACAGCTGACGTTTGTGAACATATATCCCAAAAGTAAATTCCAATGACTTCAAGCAAATAAGTACATCACTAGTAGTCTACATTTAAAAGAAATATTTGTATATGTTAAAGATGCAGTGAGATGTTACAGAGTGAAGAATGAACTCATAGCACAATCATATACAAACTCAGTGAATGTTGGGAAAAAATATTTTCATTCAAACATTTTGAAAAGGCTATGAAAGCAAAGCATTTTTCTCTCAGAATTGTAATTAATTTAGGAGATTGCAATATAACAAAACAAAACATTGGTTGATTGCAACTCAAACATACAGGACCACATAAACTCGACCACTTAAAAAAAGGATTGGAGACAGTGGGTGTGGTTTAATTTATATAGCCCCTCCCTGTTTGCCTGGCTCCTCCCCCACATCGTCATATTCTAGAAAAAAGATTAAATTCATGTATCAATACATACTTAAAAAAAGTATAATAATGGACACATCATTGTTTGCAGTGTTTGCCAAATTTGACGTACCAATCATGTCACTCACATATTCCTTGAAATTCTTCACATCATCATACTCCTGAACACCCTCTGATATAAACATGTGTATTATTAATTACATGTACAAATAGTCTACATACTTTATTTGCCACTATAATTTGAAGAAAAACAAGATAAAATATTCCAATCTAGAAGGGTGCAATTCAAAACCCACACCTGATTTATCATTGGAGAACTGTCGTACGATGACAACATCATCATAGTTATCATAGTCATCTACAACAAAATAATAAAATATCAAATGCAACTATTAAAATTACAAAATTTCAGATTTTGTATAATAAGTATGCATGTAAATATTTAATGTTAAAACCTGTCGAAATATTTAAAAGAAATAAACCTGTTGTACAATGTCTCAGTCCAGCAGTGATGGCATCATCATAATTCTCTGGTGTGATTTGTTGCTCTTTTAAATTATGCAATAGAAAAGAAAGAATAAGCAAAGACTATTTATATAATTTTACTGTTCACAGTACACATGATCAGTTACAAATTCACTGACCTGATGGGTCATTAGTGGAGGTGACGTCATTATAGTAGTCAGGTGTGACTCCCACTGCAGATTGTGCTTTAAAAAATATGATGAAGATTATTTTTATTATTATTATTATTAACAACAACAACACCTTATTGTAATTCTTGGCTGAATGATTTATATAATTTAACTTGTAAATGTTATTAATTAATTTAACATGTTCCTGTATGTAGAAGTTAACATCATTATACTTAAACCCTCTAACCTGATAGAAGCTCATCAGCATTTTCATACCCAGAATGCAGTTCTTCAGAAAGGACACTTCCTGTTATTAGGGAAGAACAAAGACATGTTCACAAAAATCCCCACTTCCTTGGATCATCTAGCACTAACTCTATATAATTTCAAACAACATACAAAATGTCCCACAAATTAAACTATGTGAGTTACTCCATTCACCCCTCTTAATACAGTGATTACCAAGTAGATCTCCACAAATCAGACACTATGACACTCACCCCTCTGAGTGAAGAGACTGTGTCTGTGATGAAGCTCCTCGTAAACGGCCTCAGTCGTGCTCCTGTGTCTCCTCTTAGAGAGAGCTGTGAGTGTAGAGAGACAAACCTGCTGTCAGTTCACAACACATGACTGATCACACACTGAATAAGACACAATATGACAGTCTCTGGATCTCTCCTACCTCTCCTCATCACTCTGTTCTGCTGAATCAGTATAAGCAGTGGCACTAAGAGCAGTAAGAGCACAACTCCCAGTACAATCACAAGCACAGAGAGAGACGCTGCTGGAGGAGTTTGTGGAGGAGAGACTGATGTTGAGCTCACTGTCTGAGAAACTGGAGGAGAAGATGATGTTGTTGTGGCAGGAGTAGTGGACACTGACAAATCTGGCAAATCTGTCAAAACACACACAGACACATTCAAAATAATTCAAATGATTGATTTAAATATACACAAATTATTGGCATTAAAATTATGTAAAAATTATTAATATTGGTGAGTGTTTTTCTGTGACCTGCACAGGTGAGTCCAGCGTGCTCTTTGTTGGAGCAGTCAGTGTGGTTCTTCAGGGAGAGAGGACAGTCCCACAGGTGAATCTCATTCCCTCTGCACTCGACTCCGTTCAGCCACACAACACCTTCACCAGCACCAAAGACTGAATTCCCATCAGCCCTCAGTGCTGCTCCACAACCCACCTGTCTGCAGACCACCTGAGCATCGCTGATGTCCCACAGATCATCACAGACTGAGCCCCACACAGCGTTATGATACACCTCCAGCCTCCCAGAGCACCGGCCCTCCCCTCCACTCAGTCTGAGAGGAACATGATCTAAATCACACACATCAACTATAACTGACCAGCTTGAGCTCAACATTTACAACAAAATACACAATGAAACCTTAATTTATGATTACAATTTAAATGAAACAAAATTGAAATCTGTGATTACAATTTAAATGTTTAATTTAAATAATTCAGTGTTAATAAAGATCTAAACATATTATTTCTCAAATGAACTCACTTGAACACTGCCTCTGGTAAGAAGATGTTGAACATGTTAGATGACTCTGAGGAGACTCAAGACTCTCCTCCTCTGAGATTATAACATGACAAAATTTAATTCACCATTTAATAAAACATTAGGATGTCAGATTCAAGAAATCTCTATGCTAACAATTTTTTTACAAATAATTTGGGCTAAACAGGAACATCTACTTTATTCAAAATAAAAATCTTATTCATAGAAACATGATGAATATAAGATAATCTAAAATACTTTAAAAATTTACCAAAGCAGGTTACTTTAGCAACGTCATTATCACAGTCATTCTGTCCCCAGGGTGAAGATGGACACTGCCACAAAATGGAGTCAAGTCGTCGACATTTTAACAAATCAAGCCAATCATGAGACTTCAGTCCCTCTGAATTACTGGGTTCACTGCCAGATCTTCCACAGTTCAGCTCTTGACAGATCAGACTCGCTGTGTCTCTGTCCATCTTGTTTAAACACACATTTCCCCAGGATCCATTGTAGAAAACCTCCACATTCCCTTCACAGCCCTCAGTTAACCTGATCTCTTTAAACTCTAGATGAAAGATCTTCAGGTCAATTCAGTTACTTTTGTAAATTACTTTATTAAACTTACTAAAAAAAATTTTGATCCGAAATACTTCAATATTAACATTATTTTCTTTTAAGTACTGTAGCAGCTGCTGGACGATTATTTGCAATAGTTGCTAAAATGTGTGAGACTTTACCTGAGCACACGACTCCTACATCCTCCTTGTGTTGACAGTCATGTTTTCCCCAGCCTGGGGAAGAGCAGCTCCACAGGGACGTCTCATTCCCCTCACACTCCACCTCATCCAGCCATATGGGTCCAGAACCAGGACCAAACCAGGCTGGTACCTGCTGGTTACTGAGGGCCACTCCACACTGCAGCTGTCTGCACACCACATGGGCATCTTTAATATCCCAGGAGTCATCACACACTGTCCCCCATGAGCCGCTGTGAAAAACCTCCAGCCTCCCTGCACAGTCTCCCCCAGAACCCACCAGCCTGATGGACCCGCGACCTGATATTCAGAGAAAGAGAAACACATTAGTGATCACTAACAACTGAAGAATCTGCCCAGATGTTGTTCCTCTCACCAAGGCAGGTGATTGACAGCTGTTGTGTGGAGCTGCAGTTGAGAGTTTGTGGAGAGCTGCAGTTCCCCAGATGAGCTTCACTCCCAGAGCACTGGAAGCCCGTCACACACTCATGACTGTGTTCAGGACTGGATGAAGAGGAGCCGGAGAAGTTCAGCACAGAGCCACAGCCCAGCTGTCTGCAGACCACAGAGGATTCAGTGAGACTCCAGGAGTCCAGCAGAACTCTCCTCCAGACCTGATGGATGGAAACTTCCACCTCCCCCTCACACTGTCTCTCTCCAGACAACCGCACCAGACCATCATGAACAGCCAGAGAAGAACCTAAAGAGAAGAGCTGGTATTTTATTAAGATTTTGCAAAGTAATTTAATCATTTAACTTTTTTTCAATAAAAACCCCCTCACTAGAGCAGATGACTCCAACATCTCGTCTATGAGAACATTCAGCTCGACTCCATGAAGAGATGGAACATTCTGAGAGTTTTGTTTCATTCCCATCACAATCAAACACATCAGCCCAGATTTCTCCACTTCCCTCTCCAAACCAGTCTGATCCCACAACAGACACAGCAATCCCACAATTCAGCTGTCTACACATGACACCGGCAGCTCTCATATCCCAGCATGTATCACACACTGTGCCCCACTCATTGAGGAACCGAAGCTCCACTCTTCCAGAACAAGAGTCTAAACCGTTTACCATCCTGAGATCAGTGTAACCTAGACAAAAAACAGAGAGTTCAGTAACAATTCCAAAAACAGCTTATGAGGAAGAATGTTTCTAATACAATACATTTATGATTGATTACAGTACAGGCGGTTCCTGTGTGCCTCACTGCTGAGTGGTTTTGGACTGTAGCTCTGTCTAGCATTGTTTTGAATCTCTACTTTACATTTCTTCACTGTTTAAATTGCTAAATATGTCTATTTTCATCTGATACTATCTGATATTGTCTATCAAATTAATCTAACATCACTAACTTTTTAATCTAAACCGCTATCTATAGAAGCTTGCTTCCAAAAGTTAAATAAATAAATAAAAAGATAACTGCCCATTTTTATCTCACAATTCTAACTTTTTATATAATTAAAAAGTTGTGAGCAGGATATCAAATCAGCATTTCTGACTTTTTTTATGACTGTGTTCAGCTACAGTGCAGAGCTGCAACCTTTGATGCAATGGGAGTAATGTTAAATACAATGATCCAAACTTTTCACGATTACTTAATCTTGGTCGGTATTATAGTAAAAACACAGTTAAAGTTTTTGAAGGTGTTCCACATGTAATACTCATTTCATATGCAAAGATGTTAGCCAATCATAGCAGTGGGTGTTTACACTGAAGTCTCACAGCACAGAGTCTCCTTCCAATGGAGCGTTCAAATCACAGGGCTAAATTTAGGGTAGAAAATGAATATTTGTATCTAAATTCTAGAGAATTAGTTAACTACAGACTGATTTCAAATCTCCCTTTTTTAGTCAAAAATACTGGCACTGGCATGGTTCAAATCATACTTATCTGAGTATTATCAGTTTGAAGTAAATAAAGAGGTGTCATATTGAACACATTTACATTTACATTTACATTTATGCATTTGGCAGACGCTTTTATCCAAAGCGACTTACATTGCATTATACTATACATTTGTATCTGAGTATGTGCAATCCCTGGGATCGAACCCATGACCTTGGCATTGCTAGTGCCATGCTCTAACCACTGAGCTACAGGAAAGCACACAAGTTCGTTACGGAGTACCACAAGGATTAGTAGGACCATTGCTTTCACACTACATGCTACCTTTGGGAGATATCTTTAAGAAAAATGGAGTTAGTTTTCACTGTGTGATAAGCAGAGTGTACGCACACTATGCACCTGCCAATAGGAGCATATTACTAACACACCCTTTAAATAACAAAAAATAAATAAATAAAATACCATGCAATTGACTTTAGACCAGGTTTTTGTTGGTCAATGGTGGAGATTTTTTTAGCTGTCTCAAAATAACAACGTGCCAACAATGTGCTTGAACACACCTTGTTTTCAGACCAACATGCCCATGGGAGAATAGATGGGCGTGAGTGCATTTGCTATTTAAACAATGTGGCAATGGATGTGAAAATGAGAACTGCATCGGGCTGAAACTAGCAGAAAAACATTTGCGTTACACTCTGCACAATAGAGTCCTCGACTCATCCTTTTACCAGCAAACTTTATACTATTGTCTTTCGTAGAGATGCTTTACAGCTGAATCACATCTTGCAACATCAACACTGGCATTGAACTGAAATGAATCTACATTGAACTGATTCGAACTAAATAACTACATTGCTGCCTTTTGTAGAACTTCTTACAGCTGAACTGACCTTGTTTCAAATTGATGAACTTCACACTGTTATTGATCTAAACTAAACCAATACAGGATCTGACTTGAGCTAAAAATGACACTATTGACTTTTAGAGCTGCTTTACAGTAGAATCTGAATTGTCTCCATAGTTTCCATAATTGATTCTGCTATTTTCCTCTTTATCTCTGTAAAACAGCTTTGATGCAATATGTATTGTTTGAAGAGCTATAGAGATAAAGGTGACTTGACAGTGTATCATAAATGATAGAGTATCAAAAATTGATAAAGAGACACTTCATGTTGATACTTAACCAGAACAAATCAGGCCCACATTATTGTCACTGGTGCAGTTGTGTTTGCGTGATGATGATGAAGATGATGATGATGATGATAACATTAAACATAATGAAATCTGAGACTCATTTCCTCTGCACTGAATCTCTTGTGTCCACATCTGAGCATCTCCTTTTCCAAAAGCATCTCCTCCCAGCACCTGTACAGGAGCCCCACAGTCCAGCTCTCTACACACAACCTCTGCATCCTGCTGGTCAAAGGCAGCAGCACACACTGAAACCCACGACTGATTATGAAGAATCTCCAACCTCCCAGAGCAAAGATGAGAGCCAGCAGCAAGTCTGGAGTGTTTATGTCCTGTTAAATATTACATAAATATGAGCATTAGGAGAGCTGGTTTTACTTAACAGGTTCTTGATTTGGCAAACTTTTACATATGATTACATTTAACATGTGTTTCCTAAATATTTACATATTTGAAGAGTTTCNNNNAAAAAAAAAAAAAAAAAGCTGTTAAACTGAAAACCCCAAAGTGAAAAAACTCCTCACACAAATATCCCTTAAAATTTGTATGATTTTTTTTTACTTCTGTTGAACACAAAAGGAGATATTTAGTAGAATGTCTAAGCTTCTCTTTTCCATATTATTTTCCAAAAAATTTAACTTCAGCCACTCTTTCTTAATGTTAAAAGTGGCTGATTTGTGTCTAATGCCAGAAATTTGCTTAATCTCAGAACAAGTTGTTTTTGCATCTCAGTTTCAATAGACTTTTTTTATTTTATTTTTATTTTTATTTTTTCTCCATACTAGCAGGATATTTCAGTACATTCAGAGATTCACTTAAAATCCTTCTTGGCACTTGGCACTTGGCACAACAAAAAAAGAAAAAAAGTCGCATTTATCAGAATGATAACATTTAAAATGTTCCCTATAAAAGTTTGGTTTTAACACTTCTTACAGATGTTACTGTTGTTAATAAAATATATTTACATCTGCATCCCAACTCAAACTCAGTGCTTTACTGTCAAATATCCATTTCCATAAGACAAATTATGTAATAATATTAGTAACTGCAATTTTTGTGAAATATAAAAGAAACTATAGTTTTATAATGCAATTGGTAATATTAATATTTACATTTACGCATTTGGCAGACGCTTTTATCCAAAGCAACTTACATTGCATTATACTATACATTTGTATCGGAGTATGTGCAATCCCTGGGATCGAACCCATGACCTTGGCATTGCTAGTGCCATGCTCTAACCACTGAGCTACAGGAAAGCTATATAACAGTGATTATTATTAATTTCTGTCTAGTTCCTGGTTCATTAAAAATATTTTAATGTGTGTTTCGAACATTAACCATTGACATGTGGGTTTTAAACGACATGAGGTTGAGTAACTGAAATTCACTTTTGGGTGAACTATCCCTTTATGTGGTAATTAGTTATGACAGCAAAAGTTTTAGTATTATTCACCTGAGCAGATGACTCCAGCATCATCATTATGAGTACAGTAAGGTTTGTTCCAACCTCCTGATGCACAGTTCTTCAGTGTAGACTCTGTTCCAGTACAAAATAAAATACTCATCCAGATTGGTCCTGATCCTGGTCCAAAATGAGCATCACCCAGAGCATCTACAGGTTCTCCACAGTCCAGCTCTCTACACACCACTGCAGCTTCAGCCATATCAAAGTCAACACCACACACTGTTCCCCACTGACCTCTATGAAGAACCTCCACTCTACCAGCACAAGGACTTTTACCATTCACCAACTTCACATTCATTCGATCTAAGAAAGAGGGCATAACAGAGGAAACAAAATAATCAAAAGACAGTGAAGGAGTGAAAGGAATGTCATGAGTAATGCTTACACTGAGGACTTTCTCTCTGTTTTAAATTCACATTCAAGTCTACTTTGTGATTAGAGGACCTGAAAAAAATTCCTAATGTTAGATATGATCTTGTAACTTATGTATAATACACCTGAGTACCAGTTTTGCAATGTGAATGCTCTAACCAGTTAACATGGGTGTCTAAAAATATGTGCTGTTTACACTCTGCACTCATGCTTTCAATATAAACCAGGCCTTACCAGCACACAGCAGCACCTGGTGATCTTCATGGGAAAAATAATGTTTCTTTGATGATGTTGGACAGAAGTGAATCTGAGACTCATTTCCTCTGCACTGAATCTCTTGTGTCCACATCTGAGCATCTCCTTTTCCAAAAGCATCTTCTCCCAGCACCTGTACAGGAGCCCCACAGTCCAGCTCTCTACACACAACCTCTGCATCCTGCTGGTCAAAGGCAGCAGCACACACTGAAACCCACGTCTGATTATCAAGTATCTCTAACCTCCCAGAGCAGCGAGAACCTCCAACCAGCCTGACACCTGAAGGAGTGAAAGCAAATAAACTAAAGAAAAACTGCATGACAACATTATTGTAGACTTATATTCAACTGCATTCATCTAAAACATAACACATCATAATAACTTTAGTACAATACAATACAATATTACATTTTATAATGCTGACAGATCACTATTATATGCAGTCAGAACAAATGTTATGAAAACTTGATTCACAGTTTATTTTTCTTTTAAATGTACAGGAACAATATATGTGTCAAACATCATAAAATGTTTGTTAGCCTCTTAGTAAAAAGGGCACTGAAAAGAAAGCTTGCATATACACACTTTTTACAACACCATCATATATGGCACGTGTTTAATCTATACCTGTTGCCGTTCAAGGGAACTCACGCTGCGTAATCGCTATGGGAACGCCTCTGCGTGATGTCGTCGTGAAGCACGTATGAAATCTGTCCAATCGGGAGATGGTACGTCATAGGCGGGTGATGCGTCCATATATACAAGTTAAACATCAACTGGCCAGCCAAAAGCAAGTTAGAAGAACACTTTTTACCATCTAGGTCTGCTCAGCCTCCACGTCGGGCACTACTGTTTTTTCCTGACCTCCACACCAAGGTGTTGAGGTTGTGAAAGAGACCGGTATCATCCCGTGTTTACACCCCTCAGACTTCCACCTACAGCAATGTGGTCGGTCTGAGGAGACACAGGTATGGGGCGTTGCCAAGAGCGGAGGAGACGCTTGCGAGCCATCTCTCTCCGCAGGCGGCATCGTCCCTTAAAGCCCCGACGTTGACCACTAAGCCATAGCGTACACGGCAGCAGGTCAGCTGCTGCGTGCTTGCACACGATGTCTATTCTGCAAGCATACCAAGCTGACTTGCAGAAGGACGTAGGGGAGAATGATGAATTGGGTGCAGATCTAATTCAAGAGTTATGTCAGTCAGCTGATTTAGCACTCCGTGCCACCAAGGAGATGGCCAAGTCGGTCGGCCGATCTATGGCAGCCCTGGTGGCCACGGATTGTCATCTATGGCTAAATCTGACTGACATTAAAGATTGTGACAAAACGTTTCTCCTGGATGCCCCACTGAATCCGTCTGGCCTTTTCGGTGACGCTGTTACATCTGTCACCGAGAGGTTTCAGGAGGCGAAAAAACAGGCTGCCGCTTTGCAGCATTTTCTTCCCTGCCATACCCAAGTCTCTTCAGCTGGGCGGGAGCAGCCAAAGCCGAGTAAGAGCTCCTCGCAGTACAGACAACACCAGAAGCAGAGGAGCTGGGATACGGGGCAACGCTCTCAGGCGAAGCCTTCGAAGGGCAAGATGGATCTGAGGGCCGTCATTGCTGCTAAGAGGGCTTCGTCTAAAAAATCCTGATGCCAGATCAGTCAGGATCCTGAGGGTGGTCCCCTCCGGAGTCAAGCGGCATTCACCTCTCTCTACGGTTCCCGCTTGTCTTCGGTGCCCTCAGGAGGGCGCTCTGCCAACCCCACCGCATTATGGGGTTGGCATTACGGGGCGCAGTAGTTCCCCGCGTGTCACCTGAGGGTGGCATGCTCTCTCTGCAGCCAAGCCAGTCGTTCCCTGTCTCGTTCCCAGTCATTGACTGATTTTTCCCTGAAAAAATAAGTCAAGAGTATCTCAATGGGTCCTGCACACAGTAGAAATGTGGAATGTGATTCAGTTCAGAACATGCCCACCCCGATTCAACGGGGTCCTGCCCACGGTGGTGGGCCCCAAGCAGGCTCTGGTGATGGCAATAGAAGTAGAGACTCTCTTGCAAAACGAGGCTATAGAGAGGGTTCCTCCTCCCAGCAGGGAGTCAGGGTTTTACAGACGCTATTTCATTGTGCCAAAGAAAGACAGGGGATTGCGTCTGATCTTAGATCTTCGTCAGATGAATTGAACAGTAGCGAGGCTCAAGTTCAAAATGCTGAGTCAAACATCTAGATCTAAAAGACGCATACTTCCATGTATCAATCCTCCCACAACACAGGATGTTCCTAAGGTTTGCTTTCAGAGGCAAAGTATTCCAATATTGGGTTCTTCCCTTCGGCCTAGCATTGTCACCCAGCACCTTCACCAAATGTGTAAAAGCGGCTCTGAAGCCCTTGCGTATGCAGGGCATCCGAATTTTGAACTACATAGACGATTGGTTGATTCTCGCTCAATCAGAGAAGATGGCGGTTCAACATCGAGATGTTGTTCTCGTTCACATGAAAAGGTTGGGGTTGAGACTAAACGCAAAGAAAAGTGTGCTTTCTCCAGCTCAGAGGACCACTTATCTAGGCGTGGTGTGGGATTCGGTGATTATGCGTGCCCATCTATCTCCGGTTCGCATAACATCAATTCTCTCGACCGTCTCAGACATAAAGCTAGGCCAGTCACTCAATGTCAAACAGTTCCAGAGACTGTTAGGTCTTATGGCAGCAGCGTCCAACGTGATACCTTTTGGCCTGTTGAACACTGCAGTGGTGGCTCAAAACCAAAGGGTTCTCACCGAGGGGGAATCTTTTTCGTATAATCAGAGTCACGCGGCGATGCTTATGTGCTCTAGTTATATGGAAGCAACCTTGGTTTCTGTCCCAGGGACCTGTGTTGGGGGCTCTCAGTCGTCGCGTCATGCTAACGACAGATGCATCCCTCATGGGCTGGACTCGATCATGAGTGGTTGCTCGACTCGAGGTCTGTGGCAGGACCATCATCTTTTATGGCACATAAATTGCCTGGAGATGTTGGCAGTGTTTCTAGCATTGAAACACTTCCTTTCAGACCTCAGGGACCATCATGTGCTAGTTCGATCAGACAACACATCAGTGGTCTCATATATAAATCACTAGGGGGGTCTAGGATCATGCCCGTTATACAAACTGGCAAATCAGATCCTCCTGTGGTCCCAGGGGAAACTGCTCTCCCTCAGAGCAGTATACATCCCGGGGTACCTCAATGTGGGAGCAGACATCCTGGAGAGGCAGGGGCCGAGGCTTGGGGAGTGGAGACTTCACCCAGAGGTGGTGAAGCTCTTATGGGAGAACTACGGCGAAGCCCAAGTGGATTTGTTTGCGTCTCGAGAGATGACTCACTGTCCACTGTGGTTCTCAATGTCAAACCCAGCACCTCTTGTGCTGGATGCAATGGTACAGCCGTGGCTACCGCTGTACGCATTTCCCCCGATTGCGCTGCTCACGGGAGTTCTGGAGACAGTACGCCGGGACGGGGCCCGTCTGTTATTGGTAGCCCCGTTCTGGCCGGCCCGAGTATGGTTCTTGGACCTGGTATACCTTCTCGAGGGNNNATGGAGATTCCGATCAGGAGGGACCTTCTCTCTCAGGCGAGTGGGTCGATCCTTCACCCCCGCCCGGAGGGGGCACAGCTCATAAGCTCTGGTCTCTCAACCGAGGTTGTTGAGACCCTTCTCCAATCCAGAGCTCCCTCCACGAGGAAACTTTACTCCTTGAAGTGGAGATTATTCACTTCATGGTGTGAAAATCACCAGTGGGATCCAGTTAACTGCCCGGTTAGTGCGGTGCTGGAGTTCCTGCAGGAAATATTTTCTTCAGGGTTATCCCCCTCCACACTAAAGGTGTACGTGGCGGCCTTAGCTGCTTACCACGCTCCTTTGAGTGGTGTATCTTTGGGGAGACACCCACTTATTACTTGTTTCCTCCGTGTCACTTTGAGGCTTAGACCTGCGTTTCACACAAGAGTACCGGCTTGGGATTTGGCCGTTGTATTGCAAGGCCTTTCTATGGCCCCCTTCGAGCCCATCGAAGAGGTGCCAGAAACGTTCCTAACACTTAAGACAGTGTTTTGCTTGCTATTACGTCTCTCAAGAGAATTGGAGACATTCAGGCCCTGTCGGTATCTCCATCGTGCCTCGAATTTGCGCCTGGTAATGTCAAGGCTTCCATTCATCCCAGACCGGGCCCTCACTAATCCTGTGAGACCTATTGTGCTGCAGGCCTTCTGTCCTCCTCCATTTCCATCCTCTGCTCTGCCCGGTTAGGGCATTGGGTGCGTATGTCCACAGAGCTGCCATGTGGAGAAAAGCTGATCAGCTATTTGTATGGTTCAGAACACCTAGGAAGGGTCTCCCTGCATCCAAGCAGAGAATGAGCAAGTGGGTAGTCGAGGCCATCTCACTTGCTTATGAGTCAGTTGGACAGCCTTCACCATTGGCTGTCAGGGCTCATTCGACTAGAAGTATGGCTGCCTCTAAGGCTTTAATTTCAGGGGTACCCCTAAATGATGTTTGTGATGCGGCAGGCTGGTCCTCACCGCATGCATTTGTGAGGTTCTATGAATTAGACCTTGGCACCACTCCAGGGGTGCAGGTGTTACTGTGAGTTGTGCGCTTCGGCTTCACACGAACGGTCACTTGCTCATATAGCGACGTTGGGATTGTCGTTCCCATAGCGACTACGCAGCGCAAGTTCTCTTGAAAGGGAACGTCTTGGTTATGTATATAACCTTAGTTCCCTGAATAGGGAACGAGACGCTGTGTCGCCCTGCCATACTCTTTGCATGCCCGTAAGTGACTTGCTTCAGTATTTCAGAAGCTGAATGTGAGTGTTTTCGGGCCGGCTTAATAGTTCCTGGTCAGTGACGTCACCCACCTATGACATACCGTCTCCTGATTGGACAGATTTCATATGTGCTTCACGAAGACATCACGCAGAGGCGTTCCCATAGCGACTACGCAGTGTCTCGTTCCCTATTCAGGAAACTAAGGTTATATACATAACCGAGACGCTTTCAGTTCACGGCCAATATAATATAATTTACACAGTTTTAGTTAGAAAGATGCTTGCTTTATTTTCAAATTACCAATCAAGATATGCTGTGCATTTAATGCCCTTTTGTTAATACTGCCAGTCTAGTGACATTGAAAGCATGTAAACATATCCAGACGGGCATGAAACACGCGGGCCTAAATGGGCGATTTATGAAAATGATAAAAAATTGTGGCTCTGCGAGACTAGTCAATCATTTCTTACTACATATAAATATTAAAAGAAAAATTTTATTAAACTTTGAGACTAAAAATATAGGACATGTGAATCATTAGCAATGCATTAATTACCTGAGCATATGACTCCAGCATCTGTATAATGATTACAGTTATGATTACGCCATTCTCCTGATCCACACTTCTTCAGTGTAGATTCTGATCCAGTACATAAGACACGATTTGTCCAGATTGGTCCTGATCCTGGTCCAAAATGAGCATCACCCAGAGCATCTACAGGTTCTCCACAGTCCAGCTCTCTACACACCACTGCAGCTTCAGTCATATCCCACCAAGAATCACACACTGTTCTCCACTGACCTCTATGAAGAACCTCCACTCTACCAGCACAGCGACTGTGACTTCCAACCAACCTCACATTCACATGGTCTGTATATTATTTATAGAAAACAAGAGAAGTTTAATTATTGTGGGTAATAATAATGAACAGAGAAAACAAAAAGACAAAAAAAGAGTTAAGGGCTGTTCACAGAACATGTTTTTGCTTGAAAATGTGGGATGCTGCACAAGTATTCAACTGCACAGACACAACACTAATGAATGGAAAAGAAGGAAGAGATTCCAGACACATTTTTTACTTGAATCAGAGTATGTGACTGGAGTTTCAACAATTTCCCCTCCACACTCTAAGCTTTCAATAAAACAATAAGCCCCGAGGAAGCCATGGTTTACAGTGATTTTAAAACAGCTAAGGGCATTGTTGTTGCCTATAATCCCCTGTTTAGCTTACTTAAAAAAAGTAAAGAGTAATCAGCTAGGTGTAGATTTCATTGCACAACATATGCATGGGCAAAAGGTTTATAATGCAAAGAAAAGCCAATCCATTGTTCTTCATACATATAACACCATATACATTTGCACTGAACAGATGGGCCTGATCTTAACCTTGTCACACACATATGGATTTATGAACAAAAAATGGTGTATGTGCAAGTATGTGCGCAGCGCCCGCACACTCTGGATCGCAATGCAGTGGACTTTTACTGTGTGATCAAAAGAGATGAAGTAAACAGAATGCTTACCATTCAGATTAAATATGCCACTCTCATCAATCAAGTTAAACACAAATTATGACAACATTATCCAGATCTTTAAAAAATCTATGAATTTAAGGTATAAATCGAAATATAATGGATGCACTGCTTTTTGGAAGACTTATCACATGACATTTTAATGTTTTAATGAAAGCGAGGATTGTTTGGTTATGAAAATTCTGCTTAAAATTGTGTTCTATATTGCAGATATCACAGTCAGAGCACAAAGAAAATATTTCTACTTGAATGATGATTAGTGATGCGTGCTTGACTGATAGTTGAAGATAGTAACAGTCTTAACATAGTTTTAGTAACAAACTGGATCAGTGGTCGGTCGGTTCAAACAGATGCGATGGGAGATGGGATGGCAATAGGAGGCCTACTGTACATTACTGTAAGCCTCCTGTAGGGGACCCACCCCATACCTGAGCATATAAAAAAACCTGTACATGCCACGTTTGTCTTCAGGAGTACTTATGTCCTAGATCAGCCACTGCCAGATGTGATTGTCCATGCACTTTATATTTGTCTGCCCACCTTCGCTCTCCAAATCTGCTTTGGCCTCCTCAGGGGACAACCTGTCGCGTGCCTGCCTGGCCACAGCGTGTTCATTGCTGTGAGAGATTGCATGAGACACAAGCATCTGGAAAAAGCCCTTGAGTTCCCTGAGAATTTAAGCCATCAAACTGACATTATCAGAGAAGGAACGCCATTCCAGACCGGAAGTAACTTTTCAGATTTTGATTAAAGATTACCACGACAAACAATTTTTTTCTGTGTTTTAACTTGCACGGATTAATTGTTTACCACAAGACTAGTAATATGCACTAGTAAAGTTAATAGTGTTGATTTTGATTTCATTTGTACTAAAAAAATACTATGGAAGTCAGTGAGGACAACCACTGGTTAACCAACATTCTTGAAAAACGTCAGTGTAGCGCATGTTTACATAGAAAAAAAAAACAGTGAAGAAGAAAATAAAAATAAGTTCTGTGTGAATTGGGCCAAAGAACAATCACACAAAGAGTGAAAAAAACACTTTCATACAGAGAATCAGAAGATTTGACATTGGAGAATCTGCAAAGAATTTCAAGAAATCTCCTCTAACCTGCACACACCAGTCCAACATCACTGTCATGAGAACAGGTGTTTTCATGTAATGGTGATGCTGGACAGAGATGAATCTGAGACTCATTTCCTCTGCACTGAATCTCTTGTGTCCACATCTGAGCGTCTCCTTTGCCAAAAGCATCTTCTCCCAGCACCTGTACAGGAGCCCCACAGTCCAGCTCTCTACACACAACCTCTGCATCCTGCTGGTCAAAGGCAGCAGCACACACTGAAACCCACGTCTGATCATCAAGAATCTCTATCCTCCCAGAGCAGCGAGAACCTCCAACAAGCCTGACTCCTAAAACAAAGACAGAGTATAAGTCTTTCAGAACAAGACAGATTTAGTACAGTTTTGTTCTACAAAATTAAGTTTTGAGGTTACCTGAGCAAATGACTCCAGCACTCTTGCCATGACACATGCTATGAAAACCCGAAAAGGCTGACACACAATTTTTTAGTGTAGATTCTGATCCAGTGCACATTACATTGTTTATCCAGGTTGGTACTGATCCTGGTCCAAAATGAGCATCACTCAGAGCATCTACAGGTTCTCCACAGTCCAGCTCTCTACACACCACTGCAGCATCAGCCAAATCCCAGCCATTATCACACACTGTTCCCCACTGACCTCTATGATGAACCTCCACTCTACCAGCACAGTGACTGTGACCACCAACCAACCGTACATTTACACTATCTGTGTGTAAAAGAAAGAAAAATATAAGTTACTAGAGATTTAACAATTAAATCTAAATTATATTGAATTCTTCAACTCCTACCAGCACACTCCAGTCCAGTGTTGTTTTTGTGAGAGCAGTTATGTTTGTGCGATGGTGATATTGGACAGAGGTGAATCTGAGACTCATTTCCTCTGCACTGAATCTCTTGTGTCCACATCTGAGCGTCTCCTTTTCCAAAAGCATCTTCTCCCAGCACCTGTACAGGAGCCCCACAGTCCAGCTCTCTACACACAACCTCTGCATCCTGCTGGTCAAAGGCAGCAGCACACACTGACATCCATGTCTGATCATCAAGTATCTCTAACCTCCCAGAGCAGCGAGAACCTCCAACCAGCCTGACTCCTAAAAAAACACAGATATTTCGTTTTTCTTTTACTAGCAAAACAGTATGTAAAAAACCTTGTGTACCTGAATTAAATAGATCAAAAAGGGGGGAAATACAATAGGAAACATTTTAACACAGACTTTTATATATGTGACTGTGTGTCTTGTGTTCCAGTGTTGTGTGAAAACAGACTAGAATAAAAAAATACAATTTCCTAAACATTTTTTTTCTGAAAAAAAGTTCAGGAAAAACTGTATTAATGAAAGAATTACACATCTGAGTGTTTAATTCAGCACATGGGTGGCATAGACAAAGGAATAGGATATTTTTTTAAATATGAAATGTGACTATGGAAACATAAAACGTTACACAACATTTTAAGATAAAGAGGCGCTCTTTGATTTTCAACTACAGTAACTAATGTGCTGACTTACAGAATCAGACACTACAGCTTTTTATATAACACAGTTCCCGTTATGGATTATTATATTGTTTGGTTTGCTGGTCCGTTGGGTCGGATTGCAACTGTAATGTTCACTTAATTTATTAGGATTTAGTTTCAATTTATTCTAGCTCTGTGTTTAATCTGACTCCAGTGATGATTAAATTTAGACTTTGTTTCTAATCTAATCTAATCACAATTATTGGTCATGTATTAATTTAGATATTTGATTTGATTTGATATCCCATACTTTCAATTATTCATTCATTAGGGACCCGATGTCACAGACTTTCATGCCGGCTGCAGGATCTCACAGTCACAAATTTGCCAGTGATTTTAGTCAAAGGGTGCAGGGTTAACAAATACCTTTAAGTCAGCTGCCTACTATGAACTCAAAAAGATAAATTATTTTTCTAAACATTTTTGTGTTTATCTGACAAAAGACAAATAAGTAAGTCATACATCTTGGACAGGATGAGGGTTAATAAATGAGAGAATATTAATTTTGGGGTGGAGTAACCCTTTAATTCAGAATAGTGATTAAACTGACTACCTGTGCATTAAACAATTTTAACAC
>RJVU01079805.1:4606818-4626988 GCA_003731715.1 Anabarilius grahami
ATGTTGTTAAAGTTTGGTTATTTAAAAAAATTATAATAAATATGAATAAAGCAAGATGCCCCATTGAAATATATGAGATATAAAGTTTATTTAAACTGTAAAAGTAAAGCATGCATTTAAATTATTGTGACAGATATGAAGGGGGAGGAGAATTTATACATGCGTCATGTTTCTCAACGAGAAAGACTTCCGCAAAGGATGCACCTGTGTATCCTCGCTCATAACTCCTCGGGAAGCCTCCTCACTCCTCGATCCTCGCCTCCTCTCGGCCAAGTATAGGTTTCTGCGGAACAAAAGAGGGGCGTCTCCCAATTTTGGGGTGTTTTCTAACTGGGAGAGGTGTTTTTAACGATCCAACCAAAAAAGTACGGAAGCCGGGATAGGCGTTTATTTATTTTTTTTAGTACGGAAGCCTAAAAGACCATTCATTATTATATAATTTTTTTCTTGTTTTCTCATGATCACAACTACTTTTTAATGTTTAGATCACGAGAAACAATTATGTCGAGATAATGAGAAATAAATAAATAAAATATTGCTGCATGCTTGACTTCCGTAACAGGGAAACTATGCGTTTTTCCTGCCTAGATATATGAATATAGTAAAATGTTTCCATATATTTTGAAGAGTATGAACTATTTTACAGGTACTGTGGTCATTTGCCAAATTCAAGCCAGCTTATAGCTCGAGAGGGCTAAATATATGATTTATGCAAGTTTTATGATTAGCCTACTCTTTTTTTATTGCTTAGTTATTTATTTATTTTATTATTATTATTTTGCATTAACTACAAATTATAATGACACGGGATGTAATTTTGTCACTATGGCTACACATTTCGTGATTTGTCTGAACTTATCCAATCGGCGTCATTTGAGGTTGGACATGGCAAAAAAAATACTATAGTAATTGATAGTAAATAGTGTTTTTGAACCATACTATAGTAAATTGTAGTATACTGTATATATTATAGTATTTACAACACTTTGTTAATAAATGCTATAGGCTGTTTGGTTTTTACTACAGTAAACTGCGTGTATTGTAGTATAATATAGTTTAAAGAAAACTTAGAAGAGTATTGGGTAACGTAATTTGTTTATATTACTATAGTTGTTGTATTACCAAAGCAATTAATAGCCTATAGAATTACCACAGCAAATTAATTCAAGTACTTTAGTATGGTTCAAAAACACTACAGTATTTACTATAAATTACTACAGTATTTTTTCACCCGGAGGGCTACAAGAATTATCATTAGTCAAATAGTTTCTTAAGGCTAGATATTTCACCTTTATGTGCTACAAGTCTTGTATAATTTTGCTCTTCAATATGAATAACGCAGAAGAACACAACCAATGGCACGCAATCAACAGACTATTTTATTTAATCTCTCGCATGCCAAATTTCACGTGATAGTGTAAACCTTCGTCATAAAAGCTATATAGTTATATATATTATCAGGGACGATTTCTTTAAGACTGCAAGGGAAGCTCGGCTTCCCTTATAATGTCACAAAATTAATGGTCAAATATGTACTATTGTATTAACATTTTATTGACTAAAAATGCGTTAGAAAACGTTCATCTCAAAGACGAGTTCGTTCAGAATCAGTTACATATAGCAGGTCGGCTGACTCGATTTCCTTCTCATACATTTCCCTATTGAAGCCCAGCGTCCATTGACTTCAATGGGGCTGCTTTGAACGGTTTTTTTCAGCGCTTCGAAACTAGACGGTCATTGGATAAACGCTGCGATTATGTCCCGCCCACGGACGCTCAGCGTCTCTGGGAGTGAATGGGGAGTGGGCTGGCCCGGACTCCGAGCTTCTGCGTGATGATTGGAGGGTCTGTCGAAAGACTGCATCTCCTTTTGACTGACAGCGATTCTGTACTATAAGGAATCACTGAAGCTATTCGCGCTCAGTCCCATCGCGGATTTCTCAAGTTCAGTCGAAATAAAAACTGCTGCAACCTATTTCTTTGATATTTGCTTGGCGAAATTTCTTGATTTTCATCATACATTTCACACAATTATACACCACATTCCTTGTTTCAGTTTTACAGAGTTTAATATTTTTTTACTTGAAAAGACTCCTAGTTGGTACGACAGGGTCACAGACCATTTTCTTGAAAAGGAACGTAGGGCAGAATTTACTTTTAAATAAATAGACAATTTTATGATGTAGGCCGAAAATGAGCTTCCCCTCTCTGACAGACCAGTAGCCGCCACTGTATATTATATATATAATATTAAAATTACATAACTACTGCACTATATCAACAGACGAGCAGAGAGAATACGTAGGCTAGACAGTGCTTGCGATTTATAATTAACTTTAATTTTAAGTGTAATTGTTTTTTATAGGCTATCAACCACACAGAAACACGACTGTCTCAGCATATATTGTATAAGTATAGCTAAGCTTTATATGCATTAATGAGACTATTTACTGACCTCGTATAAGCTTTAAAATAAAGAAAATGTGTTAACCTGAAATGATGACTCTGAAGACTTTAAACTTTATAATCATTTTATTGACAACAGACACATAGCCTCAACCTGATGGTAAAAAAACAAATCAAGTGACCAACAGATTCATCAAATAGAATAGCGAATGTTAGCTAATAATAGTTATCGCTAGAAGTGAGTGGAACATGGCTTGGAGCTTTTTACAACGAGCTAGCAAGCATATTCACGCAAAAGAAACGTTAAACAACTTAAACAATACACTTACATTCATATACAATACATATCTCTTATGGTTTTTCCGGAAATCTCCCACTCGATTGGAGCAAATCAGGTAAAGAGGTTGAAAAACACCTATTCCAGTGTGACAACACCCCAAAATTGGTAACCGCCCCTTTTTGTTCCGCAGAGACCTCCTTCTCCCTCTCGGTGCAGTTAGAGAATTGAGATGTCCTTCAAGATGGCTGAGCTCGATCAGCTCGAAACGAGGAGGGATATTGAGAAGCACCCCAGACCGAACTCCCCGACCTCAAAATGTTGTGGGCGGGGCTAAGTTCGGCTGGCATCCAGGCTAACTGATCACCTTAATCACGTTCAGCTGTGTTCTATCATCCCCTCACGTCTCTGTGTATTTTAACCCTGTGTTTCTTGTGTCGTATGGTCCGGTATTGTTCGTGTATGTGTTGGTGTATGTTACTGTACTGTACTGTACTGTACTGTACTGTACTGTCCTGTCCTGTCCTGTCGATTATCTAGTAAAAGACTTGTTTTGAATATATCTCCTCGTCGTGCGCTTTATACACCAGCTACTGTAACAAGTATACAATAATGTGTGAGTTTTATGTATTTATTCGTTATTTATATCCAATTTCTTTGGCATTTTGAAATTATGTCCATGTTTTGCACATACATATATAGTAATTAACTGTTCAAGTCAAAGGCCAGTGTTGGGAGTAACACGTTACAAGTAATGCAAGTTAAGTAATCACATTACTTTTTTCAAGTAACTAGTAAAGTAACATTACTTTTAAATTTACAACAAAATATCTGAGTTAGTACTTTTTCAAATGAGTAAAGCAAGTTACTTTGTTTTCCCATTTATTGACTGACAGCTCTCTTGTCCCAGTGTTGAGAGAAATCAGAGCAAGAGACAGAGGTGTTGTGTGCGCTGTGTGAACATGATCGTTATTGTAGTTAGACTAATGAGCAGGCGTTTACTCATCTCACTTGCACAAACAGATTCAGATATTACACAAACATTCAATAATTAAATGTTTAATTAAATATATGTAAATATATGTATTTGATCTCACTCTATTTACCAATGTCTTTGCTGCTGTATCACACACACTATATATATATAAAAAATATATACTACCATTCAAAAGTTTGGGATTGGTATGATTTTTAATGTTTTTAAAAGAAGTTTCGTCTGCTAACCAAGACGAATTTAATTAAATACAGTAAAAACAGGAATATTTTGAAATATTATTACAATTTAAAATAACTGTTTTCTATTTGAATATTTTACAAAGTAATTTATTCCTGTGATGGTAAAGTTGAATTTTCAGCATCATTACTCCAGTCTTCAATGTCACACGATTCTTCAGAAATCATTCTAATATGCTGATTTGCTGCTCAAGAAACATTTCTGATTATTATCAATGTTGAAAACAGTTTTGTACTTTTTTTTCAGGATTCCTTGATTAATAAAAATTTCAAAAGAACAGCATTTATCTGAAATACAAAGCTTTTGTAACATTATACACTATACCGTTCAAAAGTTTGGGGACAGTAAGAATCTTTATTTAATTTTTTTGAAAAGAAATTAAAGAAATTAATACTTTAATTCAACAGGGATGCATCAAATCATTCAAAAGTGACAGTAAAGACATTTATAATGTTACAAAAGATTATATTTCAGATAATTGCTGTTCTTTTGAACTTTCTATTCATCAAAGAATCCTGAAAAAAAATATTGTACTCAAATATTATGTACAATTGTACACAATAAATGTTTCTTGAGCAGCAAATCAGCTTATTAGAATGATTTCTGAAGGATCATGTGACACTGAAGACTGGAGTAATGATGCTGAAAATTCAGCTTTGCCAACACAAGAATAAATTATATTTAAAATAGAAAAGTTATTTTAAATTGTAATAATATTTCACAATATTCCTGTTTTTACTGTATTTATAATTAAATAAATGCAGTCTTGGTTAGCAGACGAAACTTCTTTTAAAAACATTAAAAATCGTACCGATCCCAAACTTTTGAACGGTAGTGTATATATTTCTCAGAACTTCAAGAAGAGTTTAATCAACGTTACACCAGAAAAATAAAAATAAAAATCACAATATGCATCAAAAAAAAAAAAAATTTATTAAAACATCAAATCAATTTTTAGGGAAGTTACCCTTCATACATTACTGTTGTCTAAATAAAATGTAAAATATTTGAAGAACTCCTTACTTCAGAAAAGATGAATTCACTTTTTTATTTATTTGCTAAAAGCACTTATAAGTTCAAAATACATTTACAAAAAAAAGCCATGTGCAATAATCTTTCCTTTCAATAGAATAACTGTTTTCATTTAGCAGAAGTACATGTTGGTCATTTTGTCTTGTATGGGCTTCTGACCCTCAGAAACTCGATGCATGTGCAGAGCTTGAAACGTTAGTGATGATGATATGATAGAGCTTTTTTATTTTTTTATTTTTTTATTTTTAAATAATCAGAAATATGAGAATAATATAAGAACATAAAATACCCTGTCTGATTTATTTGTTCTATAAATATTTCCAGTTTGTTTGCTGCATATTTTGAATTGAAGTCCATGTTATCTATTAATGCTTCAACTGTAACAATGGTGGACTGAAACTAAAACTTAATAGTATGTATCATTTAAACTCATTGTTGAGACAGTTAAAAGCTGTAAAAGACTGTGAGGTGGTGGGAGTGGTCACAAACTGAACATAGCCCCTCCCTGTTTTCTTGGCTCCTCCCTCAAATAATCATAGCCTGCTGTTTGAAAACAAGAACAAATTCTTGTATCAATACCTGCTTAATGTGCACATCAACATTTGCATTGCAATTTCTAGTTATAAAATCTAAACATATTGTGTGAGATAAACAGGTCACAATAACTTACCTAACAAGTCTCTCGCATCTTCACTGATATTTCTCTCATCATCTACTCCTTCAGACTGCATTCTGATATAAATGTATCAATCATTAAATACATGAACACAATCTCACACTGCACTTGAAAACACACTACAATATATAAAAATTAAAATAAAAAAAGTATAATTTATATAATAATATAATTTGGAAAGAAAAATCACTTTATCAGACTATCTAGATTCTAAAAGAGTAAAATGAAACCCACCGTCTTATGATGACAACATCATCATAGCTTTCTGATATGTCATCTGCAATAAAATAATGAAAAACGAAATGTGATAGGCCTAATCAAAAGACCATGCATATTCAAATAATATTAATAATTAAAGAAACAAACCTGTAGCACGATGTCTCAATCCAACAGTGATTACATCATCATAATTCTCTGTTTTCAATTGCTGTTCTTCTAAATAAGTTAAAAGAAAGAGGAAAAACAAACTGATTTGACTGTTTCCAGGCCTAATAAGTTTAACTTGAAGTTAAATTTTGTGATCAGTCACTGACCTGTTGGACCTGTAATGGTGGTGACGTCATTATAGTAGTCAGGTGTGACTCCTACTGCAGATTCTGATATTAAAAAAGTGCAATAAACATTTTCATAAAAAATAATTAACACTGTGCTCCATTCTGTTTTACAGTGAATTAAAAAAAATAATTACTTTGTGTAAAAATTAAATATGGATTATGCTATACTGGATTTTTATTTATTTAAGATATTTAACATTGAGTAATGTTAACTTGGTAAGTGGAAGATTTTGATTCATTTCACACATTTCTATGTAGCATGTAATATTATTATATTTCAGTCATCTAACCTGAAAGAAAATTATCAGCATCTTCATACCCAGAATACTGTTCTTCAGAAAGGACACTTCCTGTTATAAAGGAGTAGAACCATAAAAATATGTTTACAATCACAAACCAGCTAAAATCCCAACTTCTTTTGGATCATTTAGCACTAACATTACATCACTTGACATCAAATGACACAAAAAAGGTCCCACAAATAAATCTATGAAATTTACTCCACTCATTCCCCCGAGTAAAGTGATTACCCTGTTGATCTCCTTAATCAGACAATCTGACACTTACTCACCCCTCTGAGTGAAGAGACGGTGTCTATTAGTGGGTCTGTGAAGCTCCTCATAAACGGCTTCAGTCGTGCTCCTGTGTCTCCTCTTAGAGAGAGCTGTGAGTGTAGAGAGACAAACCTGCTGTCAGTTCACAACACATGACTGATCACACGCTGAATAAGACACAATATGACAGTCTCTGGATCTCTCCTACCTCTCCTCATCACTCTGTTCTGCTGAATCAGTATAAGCAGTGGCACTAAGAGCAGTAAGAGCACAACTCCCAGTACAATCACAAGTACAGAGAGAGAAGCTGCTGGAGGAGTTTGTGGACGAGAGACTGATGTTGAGCTCACTGTCTGAGAAACTGGAGGAGAAGATGATGTTGTTGTGGCAGGAGTAGTGGACAATGACAAATCTGGCAAAACAGACACATATACATTTAAAATCATGCAAATAACAAATAGTATTAGCATTAAAATGATGTAAGAATTATTAATATTGCTCAGGGTTTGCTTTGACCTGCACAGGTGAGCCCAGCGTGATCTTTGTTGGAGCAGTCAGTGTGGTTCTTCAGGGAGAGAGGACAGTCCCACAGGTGAATCTCATTCCCTCTGCACTCGACTCTGTTCAGCCACACAACACCTTCACCAGCACCAAAGACTGAATTCCCATCAGCCCTCAGTGCTGCTCCACAACCCAGCTGCCTGCAGACCACCTGAGCATCGCTGATGTCCCACAGATCATCACAGACTGAGCCCCACACAGCGTTATGATACACCTCCAGCCTCCCAGAGCACCGGCCCTCCCCTCCACTCAGTCTGAGAGGAACATGATCTAAATCACAGAGAAGTAAACATTATTATTGGCCAACAAAGTTTTATCAGAACAGTGACACCTACAGTGGGGTATGTGTGTGGTGTGATATTAGATCCTGTTGGTGTACCCAGAACAAAATCACATACATACATCACAAATGGCTTATGATTATGATTTAAATGTTCTTCTACATCAAATTAACTTACTGTTCACTACAGTAGGAGTCATACACTGTCTCTGATGTGGAGATGTGGAGCAAGACAAATGAGGAGATTCATGACTCTCCTGTTCTGTAATCACAATCACAATATAATATACACAATTCATATAACTTACTGTTGTAATTACTGTTGTTTTTTAGTGATGGAAATTGCATCAGTCTTACCTGAGCAGGTGATTTTGGCCACTTCATCTCTGTCACAGTCATTGTGTCCCCAGGGTGAAGAGGGACACTGCCACAGATTTGAATCATGTGGTCGACATTTAATTTCATCCAGCCAGTTACGAGCTGATTCAACTCTTGGTGTAGAATCAGACAAAACACCAGATCTTCCACAGTTCAGCTCTTGACAGATCAGACTAGCTGTGTCTCTGTCCATCTTATTGTAACAAACATTACCCCAGGATCCATTGTAGAAAACCTCCACATTCCCTTCACAGCCATTGGTTAACCTGATATCTTTAAACTCTATACAGAAGTGAAAAAAATGAGAACATTTAAAAAGTAAATGTGTTGAAGTTTCTACAAATTTTAAGATTCATTTTAAGTTTAACATATATATATATATACAGTATATCACCATGTTTACCTGAACACATGACTCCTACATCCTCCTTGTGTTGACAGTCATGTTTTCCCCAGCCTGGAGAAGAGCAGCTCCACAGGGACGTCTCATTCCCCTCACACTCCACCTCATCCAGCCATATGGGTCCAGAACCAGGACCAAACCAGGCTAGTACCTGCTGGTTACTGAGGGCCACTCCACACTGCAGCTGTCTGCACACCACATGGGCATCTTTAATATCCCAGGAGTCATCACACACTGTCCCCCATGAGCCGCTGTGAAAAACCTCCAGCCTCCCTGCACAGTCTCCCCCAGAACCCACCAGCCTGATGGACCCACGACCTGATATTCAGAGAAAGAAAAACACATTAGTGATCACTAACAACTGAAGAATCCGCCCAGATGTTGCTCTTCCCACCAAGGCAGGTGATTGACAGCTGTTGTGTGGAGCTGCAGTTGAGAGTTTGTGGAGAGCTGCAGTTCCCCAGATGAGCTTCACTCCCAGAGCACTGGAAGCCCGTCACACACTCATGACTGTGTTCAGGACTGGATGAAGAGGAGCCGGAGAAGTTCAGCACAGAGCCACAGCCCAGCTGTCTGCAGACCACAGAGGATTCAGTGAGACTCCAGGAGTCCAGCAGAACTCTCCTCCAGACCTGATGGATGGAAACTTCCACCTCCCCCTCACACTGTCTCTCTCCAGACAACCGCACCAGACCATCATGAACAGCCAGAGAGGAATCTAAGGAGAAATTCTTATGTTTTACTAAAATATATCAAGTTTGAGATTGTTTTAAATCAGTATTACAGTTTACATGATAAAGTCAGAAATAAATGAAAGGACTCACTAGAGCAGATGACTCCAACATCTCGTCTATGAGAACATTCAGCTCGACTCCATGAAGAGATGGAACATTTTGAGAGTTTTGTTTCATTCCCGTCACAATCAAACACATCAGCCCAGATTTCACCACTTCCCTCTTCAAACCAGTCTGATCCCACAACAGACACAGCAATCCCACAATTCAGCTGTCTACAGAAGACACTGGCAGCTCTCATATCCCAGCTTGCATCACAAACTGTGCCCCACTTACTGATAAACCAAAGCTCCACTCTTCCAGAACAAGAGTCTGAACTGTTTACCAGCCTGAAATCTGTGTAACCTGTGCACAAAAAAAAAAACCTTTTGTCATTACAAGACCCAATACAGATATATCAATCATACAGCATACTGTATCTTGACTGTGAAAAACGTATTTTTATGTGTGTGATGTAAAGAGGGGTCAAATAATTCTTAAAGATACACTATGTAGATACCAATTTTGCCCCTGTAATGGTTAAAAAATAAACCTGCATGCATTTTACGGCATTCAGCATTGTTTGGGTGGGAATCCCCAAGCAGAAACATAAATATGTGCCTATGAATCAGGGTAAGACAAAAACACGGTTTGAAAGATGGATTTGTGATATAATCACTCATTTAAATTTAGTTAATTCTGAACAAAGAAGTTACATAGTGTACTTAAATACAAAAAATAAACAACTTAGGGGAATCAAGTTTTGTAACATAAATCTTACATCAAAAATAAAAGACACACTGAAAATTCATTCTTTACCAGAACATGTCAGGCCCACAGTATTGTCACTGGTGCAGTTTTGTTTCTGTGATGATGACATTGAACAGAATGAAATCTGAGACTCATTTCCTCTGCACTGAATCTCTTGTGTCCACATCTGAGCATCTCCTTTGGCAAAAGCATCTACTCCCAGCACCTGTACAGGAGCCCCACAGTCCAGCTCTCTACACACAACCTCTGCATCCTGCTGGTCAAAGGCAGCAGCACACACTGAAACCCACGTCTGATTATAAAGTATCTCCAACCTCCCAGAGCAAAGATGAGAGCCAGCAGCAAGTCTGGAAGGATTATGACCTGTTTATATTACATGAATCAGAGCGCACATTAGACACAAACACATATAATACAGATGTAATGCAGACAAAACATGTCAAAATACAGATATGTCAATACACAATGTTTTCAGCATAAACAGTCATTTTTTGTGTAAACAAAAATCCATTGGCAACAAGTACAAAAAGCTAAATTGGAATGTCCAGTAAGTCCAGCATTTACCTGAACAGATGACTCCGGCATTGGAATGGTGAGTACAGACATTTATGCTCCATCCTGATGCCCCACAGTTCTTCAGTGTTGACTCTGATCCAGTACATAACACAGTACTCATCCAGATTGGTTCTGATCCTTGTCCAAACTGAGCATCAGCCAGAGCATCTACAGGTTCTCCACAGTCCAGCTCTCTACACACCACTGCAGCATCAGTCATATCCCAAAAATTGCCACATACTTTTCCCCACTGACCTCTATGAAGAACCTCCACTCTACCAGCACAGCGACTGGGACTACCAACCAACCTCACATTCTTTTTATCTAAGTGACAAAAGAATAAAGATAGAGACTAGGCATAAAAGGTAAAATAATAAAAAAAATTATAAAAATCTCATACTTATTTCTTACCAGCACAGAACAGCCCCTGGTAATTATCATGTGAACAACTGTTGTTATGAAATGATTTTGAACAGAAGTGAATCTGAGATTCATTTCCTCTGCACTGAATCTCTTGTGTCCACATCTGAGCGTCTCCTTCACCAAAAGCATCTTCTCCCAGCACCTGTACAGGAGCCCCACAGTCCAGCTCTCTACACACAACCTCTGCATCCTGCTGGTCAAAGGCAGCAGCACACACTGAAACCCACGTCTGATTATGAAGTATCTCCAACCTCCCAGAGCAAAGATGAGAGCCAGCAGCAAGTCTGGAAGGATTATGACCTGTTTATATTACATGAATCAGAGCGCACATTAGACACAAACACATATAATACAGATGTAATGCAGACAAAACATGTCAAAATACAGATATGTCAATACACAATGTTTTCAGCATAAACAATCATTCTTTGTGTAAACAAAAATCCATTGGCAACAAGTACAAAAAGCTAAATTGGAATGTCCAGTCAGTCCAGCATTTACCTGAACAGATGACTCCGGCATTGGAATGGTGAGTACAGTCATGTATGCTCCATCCTGATGCCCCACAGTTCTTCAGTGTTGACTCTGATCCAGTACATAACACAGTACTCATCCAGATTGGTTCTGATCCTTGTCCAAACTGAGCATCAGCCAGAGCATCTACAGGTTCTCCACAGTCCAGCTCTCTACACACCACTGCAGCATCAGTCATATCCCAAAAATTGCCACATACTTTTCCCCACTGACCTCTATGAAGAACCTCCACTCTACCAGCACAGCGACTGGGACCACCAACCAACCTCACATTCTTTTTATCTAAGTGACAAAAGAATAAAGATAGAGACTAGGCATAAAAGTTAAAATAATAAAAAAAATTATAAAAATCTCATACTTATTTCTTACCAGCACAGAACAGCCCCTTGTAATTATCATGTGAACAACTGTTGTTATGAAATGATTTTGGACAGAAGTGAATCTGAGATTCATTTCCTCTGCACTGAATCTCTTGTGTCCACATCTGAGCATCTCCTTTGGCAAAAGCATCTTCTCCCAGCACCTGTACAGGAGCCCCACAGTCCAACTCTCTACACACAACCTCTGCATCCTGCTGGTCAAAGGCAGCAACACACACTGAAACCCACGTCTGATTATCAAGAATCTCCAACCTCCCAGAGCAACTGGAGTTTCCGATAAGCCTGACACCTGAAGTAGCAAGAGATAAATAACTTTTTGTGTATTATCTAAATGTATATTTGTCATTCATTTTTACCACACACCATTTATTAATGTGAAAATGAATGGAAAATAATTAAATGCTTTATGAAAGGTTAATTTAAATGGATAGTTCAGTCAAAAATGAAAACTCTGTCATCATTTACTTATCCATTCATCCATCCCCCACACTGTTTGTCTTATGTAGGGTTATAGAGATGCTGGAGCCTATTGCATCTCCATTGTCAGTCCATCGCAGGACACACACAGACATACACATCCACATGCTCAGTAATACCTACAGAAAATTTACTGTCTCCAATTCACCTATCATGCATGTCAATCCAAATTCATATGACTTTCCTTTCTTCCATTTTAAAGAATATTCTGGCCAGTGACTACTCTTATAAACATAATGGAAGCAAGTTAAGACGGGCTGTCGAAGCACCAAAATGACAAAGAAGATTAATAAATTTTGTTCTGTTACACAAAAGCTATTGGATTTCATTTTATAAAATAATGCACAAACTTCATTTACCACTTTATGGTGTTTCTTATTTTTGGATCTTGAAAAAAATCTTTTTTGCTCCACAGAAGAAGGTGATTCTGATTTGAACTGACTTGAGGGTGAGTAAATAATTAAATAATTTATATTTTGGGGTGAACTATCCCTTTAAGGCAGGGGGATCATGAGTAATATAAAAACAGGATTGGGGGTTGAAGCCGCTTACCTGAACAGATGACTCCAGCATCATAAGTATGATCACACTGATATATACCCCATTGAACTGATCCACAGTTCTTTAGTGTAGATTCTGATCCAGTACATAACTTGCGATTTGGCCATATTGGTCCTGTTCCTGATCCAAAATAAGCATCACCCAGAGTATCTACAGGTTCTCCACAGTCCAGCTCTCTACACACCACTGCAGCATCAGCCATATCAAAGTCAACACCACACACTGTTCCCCACTGACCTCTATGAAGAACCTCCACTCTACCAGCACAGCGACTGTGACCACCAACCAGCCTTACTCTCATAATGTCTATATAATGAATAATGAAAATAGTGAGAGATAAGAAAAAGTTACAAACAAATAAAAAAGAAACAAGTACAACACAAAGAGGGAAAAAAACATTATGGAACTAATATGTATTCTAAATTTAGTGGACATTAAAATTCATTAAGTTTATTAAAAAATAATAATAATAAAAAAAAGTTCTCTAACCTGCACACACCAGATCAACACTGTTGTCATCAGAACAGTTGTTTTCATGTGATGGTGATGTTGGACAGAGGTGAATCTGAGACTCATTTCCTCTGCACTGAATCTCTTGTGTCCACATTTGAGCATCTCCTTTGCCAAAAGCATCTTCTCCCAGCACCTGTACAGGAGCCCCACAGTCCAGCTCTCTACACACAACCTCTGCATCCTGCTGGTCAAAGGCAGCAGCACACACTGACATCCATGTCTGATCATCAAGTATCTCTAACCTCCCAGAGCAGCGAGAACCTCCAACCAGTCTGACTTCTAAATAAGATACAGATCAACAAAATCATGGCTTATTTTAAAGGTATATCACAGGACACATCTCCACCTCCAAGGCCCTGTTCTGAATGGACAAAAGCCCTAACAATAAGCAAACCTAGGAAATGTTGTGAGTTATATCCAAATGAAGACAAATTCTTAAAAAAAAAAAAATTAATAAATAAAAAACCTAAAATTGTAAAAAATAAAAAATAAAAATTTTTTTTTTACAATTAATAGTCTATTTTCACAGACTGTGATGACGCATTTTAACGTTCATCAGTATTGTAAATCCTGCAAAGTTTTTTATATTTTCATAAAAAAATAAAATTAAAAAAAAAGTATGTATATTTTATAACACTATACTTAATATTATATTACCTTTGCATCAAATTACAAAAAAAAAAAAAAAAAAGTTAACACTGCTGTGAGGGTTGGGAGGTAAAAATGACATCTTTCTCTCTTCTGACTGCCTCTCTATTTTTTTTCCCTATTTTTGAAAGTTGTGAAAACATTATTTTGGAGTTTTCCTTTAATATTGGTGCAAATGGAAACAAAAAATATATTTAATGAAATCTCTTATTCACCACTCTAAAAGTTTACCCAGCTATGACGACTTCCGCTTCTGAGAAACCTGGAAGTGTGAAAAGGGTCTATAGACAATATCTATTTTTATGTCACAATTATTTTAGAAGGAGAGAAGGTAGAAAGTAATCATGGAAACTAAAAATGATGACTGCTTCTGACAAGTGTTTTTATTAAAAAAATACAAAACTTTTAACTTACCTGAGCAAATGACTTGAGCACTCTTATTAAGACACTCGCCATGAAAACTCAATTTTATGGATGCACATTTCTTAATTGTAGACTCTGATCCAGTACAAATTGCAATTTTCATTAAGACTGGCCTTGAACCAAGTCCAAACTGAGCATCACTCAGAGCATCAACAGGTTCTCCACAGTCCAGCTCTCTACACACCACTGCAGCATCAGCCAAATCCCAGCCAATANAAAACATATATTTAATGAAATCTCTTATTCACCGCTCTAAAAGTTTACCCAACTATGACCACTTCCGCTTCTGAGAAACCTGGAAGTGTGAAAAGGGTCTATAGACAATATCTATTTTATGTCACAATTATTTTAGAAGGAGAGAAGGTAGAAAGTAGTCATGGAAACTAAAAATGATGACTGCTTCTGACAAGTGTTTTTATTATAAAAATACAAAACTTTTAACTTACCTGAGCAAATGACTTGAGCACTCTTATTAAGACACTCGCCATGAAAACTCAATTTTATGGATGCACATTTCTTAATTGTAGACTCTGATCCAGTACAAATTGCAATTTTCATTAAGACTGGTCTTGAACCAAGTCCAAACTGAGCATCACCCAGAGCATCAACAGGTTCTCCACAGTCCAGCTCTCTACACACCACTGCAGCATCAGCCATATCCCAACCAACACCACACACTGTTCCCCACTGACCTCTATGAAGAATCTCCACTCTACCAGCACAGCGACTGGTACCATTTACCAGTCTCACATTTTTTATGTCTTGGAATGTAAGAAAGAGAGAAAGGCAATAGAAGAAGTGAGTTGAAATGTAGAATGTCAAAAAAAAAAAGAACAAAAAAGAAAGAAATCTGCTCTGCTGCATTTTGAACTCCTACCAGTACACTGCAAAACAATGTTGTGCTCATGAGAACAGTTGTTTTCATGCGATGGTGATGTTGGGCAGAGGTGAATCTGAGACTCATTTCCTCTGCACTGAAACTCTTGTGTCCACATCTGAGCGTCTCCTTTGCCAAAAGCATCTTCTCCCAGCACCTGTACAGGAGCCCCACAGTCCAGCTCTCGACACACAACCTCTGCATCCTGCTGGTCAAAGGCAGCAGCACACACTGAAACCCACGACTGATCATCAAGTATCTCTAACCTCCCAGAGCAGCGAGAACCTCCAACCAGCCTGACTTCTACATAAGACAACATAATATCAACAAAACTTTGGCTTATTAAAAAATGTTTTGTTGAATTGTTTTTGAATGACTGAATAATTAAAAATTAACAATTAAAATCAACTTAAGTATTAGAAACCAATATGGAAGCACAAAACTTTATACACAGATATATATAAAATACTTTACCTGAGCAGATGACTCCAGCGTCTTTACTATGATCACAGTTGTGTTTTTCCCATCCTCCTGACCCACACTTCTCCACCGCTGACTCTGATCCTTTACACATGACAAAACTCTTCCAGATTGGTCCTGATCCTGGTCCAAAATGAGCATCACTCAGAGCATCTACAGGTTCTCCACAGTCCAGCTCTCTACACACCACTCCAGCATCAGCCAAATCCCAGTCATCATGACACACTGTTCCCCACTGACCTCTATGAAGAACCTCCACTCTACCAGCACAGCGACTGGGACCACCAACCAACCTCACATTCACATGGACTGATGATGAGAGAGCTGACAAAATGAGAGAAAGACAAAGGGAGGAGAAAGAGTGGAAGAGAAAAATACATACATAGGGTGAAAAAGTGGGACAAGTTTTTGAATTAAATTTTTCTTCCTTTTTTTTTCTGTATTGTAGTGGACCTCTTTAGCTATTGAAATGGTATTGTATAAAAGGATTGTGCAATACGGAAGCTCTAAGGTGCCACGCATTATTTTTTTTTCTGTCTTGGTTTTTCGGAAAATTGTTGATCACAGCTTAATTTTCTTTAGGATCTCAACATAACAAAAGTTGTTCTCTCTCCCTCTTTTTTTTTTTCTCTTGTTATGGATGTAACAAAAGCCATACTCTATATATACACTGCTTAATCATGGGTAAGTAAACTGTGAAAAGGGAAATATGTCAATTAAAAACTTCTAAATTAATGTTTATCAAATCAGAATTTTATCATTGTAGACATTAAAGTGATTATTTCTATTTAATTTCTAGTGAACAAGGGACAGAGATTTCTATAGTTATAGAATGATGTTTGACAAATGCAATTAAAAAGTTTGCAGCTGACTAGAGAAACTGTGAAGAGTTTTTTGTCACGTGAAAATTAATCAAAGATCTAATAATCCTATGATCTGCAAATAACAAATGCATTTATTACTAATATTATTATACTGTCATCTGAGACAGTCAAACATAAATTTAAGTAGCCTATTTGAAAAACACAATACTTAATTTCTGACAATAACTTCACCACTTTCATTCCTTGTGTACTTACCAGCTGTGAAGAGTTTTATAACTGTAGTCAGTAAAATGAGTGTCAGGCATCTCTCCATCTCTCTCTGCTTGATTAATTCAACATCCAGTAAAGCTTCTCCGCACTGATGATACAGAAGTACAGGCAGCCTCTCACACCCCTTAATGAGAGAGAAAGAGGTCCAACACCCTCCAATCACACTCACTGTTACCTTATTAGACACAACAGAGGAAACCATCAAACAACTTCAGTGACAAATCAGAGGAGGCTTTTATGACTTTCTCCATATATATCTAACTGTCAGCACTGATGAACTCCTCCTCCCCACCCATCAAGACACACACACATGTATTTGACTTACAGGAGACAGGAAACTCTCCAGTTTATTTACAGCATCAAAGCCAAACACCTGCAGAGACGAGATAAAAGCACTGATAACTAACTGTAAATGTCCTAAACACTGTCTATTAGTGTATACATATGTTAGCATGACAATAACATGCAATAAAATCAACTCTGTAAAAAGAATGCTATTGTAAAATGGCATTTAAAAAATTAAGTTAGTAAACATTTGCAAGAGCACAGTGCACAAGTTAGCCCTAATTACACTGAGGGGTGGAAAACATCACAAAATTAATTTTGTGAAACCTTCCTTTCATGTGTGTCAAATCATTGCTTTGACTAATGTGAAACTGACCTAATTCCACAAAAGTGGTTTCAGGTGGCCCACAAAAACCATAACTCTCATTCAGTGAAGATGAGCATGTTGTTCACCTTGTGACCAGCAGAGAGAGCCAGTCCTACAGTACATATCTGCCAAAGCACCCTGTACTGCATTTTCATACTTTGAGTATTTTACAGTGTGGACGAGAGCTTTTTAAGTGATTTTTTGTTAAAAAGGCAAATAAAAAAATGTCCCTCCTACCTGACTTTCAGGTCATAAAAAAAATATATATATATTACAAGGCCACATTGCAAGACTTAATTCAACTGAAAATATGTGGCAGTAATGGGCAATTTTCACTTGAAGGGTTAGTTCACCCAAAAATGAAAATTCTGTTATTAATTACTCACCCTCATGTCATTCCAAACCCATAAGACTTTTGTTCATCTTCGAAACACAAATAAAGATCTTTTGGATGAAATCTGAGAGCTTTTTGACCCTCCATGAACAGCTACGCAATTGACACTTTGACGCTTCAAAAACTTCATAAAGAGATTATAAAACTAATCCATATGAAATGAGTGGTTTGGTCAAAATTTTCTCGATTGCTTTATATGATGAACAGATTTAAAGGCACATTATGTAAATTTTCGCAGCTAGAGGTCACCTATTCAAAAGGCGTAGCTTGATGACTCCGAGATTGAGCGGAATCATAGGAGATGTCGTCTTTACCTCACAGCCGATGGAAAAGAATCAGGACAGGACTCGGGCAGAAATCATGTTCAAGGATGAGATTATTAACGTCACAGAAGCAGAGCAGGCCGAGTGCTGTGGGAGCAGAAATGACGCCGCTGGAGCGATTGCTAATGAGAGACGAGCGCGACACATGGCTCGAGAGCAGTGGAGCATTTATTATGCCACAGTCGCTGCTTCCGCTTCTTCCGGTCAAGCATATGTGGGGTTACGCAGTACTGTTTATCATATTAGATACATTTGAGAGTGTTGAAAATTATGTTATAAAGTTACTCTGTGCGTTCGCTCGGCGGCTGCTATGAGACACTTGTTGCACACTGCAGTAGGCTCTGTATTAGAATATCATATTAATAAATTCTGGATGGCTTGCGTTGTTAAGTGGCATGCAATTATTTTAAAACATATTGTATGATGGGGAGAATGCTGTACTGTTACTAAAACTGAAGCTGCATCTGATTATGCTATGTTAGCCACTTGACAAATGTGTCGTCTCTGAGGCATGATAAAAACATGGTACTCAAACACACACAGGTTTGAACAACTTGAAACTGAAATTATAGTAAAGCATCAAGCATCAAAACTGCTTTAAGAAACCTATGGCAGTAATGACATAAAAATAAATAAGAAGTTCTCAAACCTGTAAGATCCTTACTGTATATTCATATCTGGAGCACTTTCCTTCAGAGACAATATTTTCACTGAAACAGGGCAAAAAAGGCAATTATAACAATAATCTTCACAAACAAACTCTAAAATCTTAGGCTAAGCAAGTACTTACTTCAATTCTTGTTTAATCACACACTTATGATTGGATTACTAATTGAACTGTCAGAACAGTAATTGATGAGTTATCATATCAGTATGGTCATGATCATAATTATAGGTCATTTTGCCTCATCTACTCTTAAAACGTTTTATGTTTAGATAGGATATAACTGACATTTTCTTGTAATGAGCATACATGTTATAAATCGTACAAATATTTTTATTTTGTAAAACAGCTACTGCTTTGTCCTAGTCCAGCTGCAGCACCACACATTTCAGGACACACAGTTGTTCTGTCCCCAGGGTAAAGATGGACACTGCCACAATGTTTTGTCATGTTTTCGACATTTAAGATGATTAGGAGCAGATCTAAGGCCCACTGAATATCTGGGTTTACTGCCAGATCTTCCACAGTTCAGCTCTTGACAGATCAGACTCACTGTGTCTCTGAACCTCCACTCTACCAGCACAGGGACTGGGACGTCCAACCAACCTCACACTGCCTGCACACAAGACTGCTGTGAAAAATCACTTTTGCATTTCACTCAATTAATATGAAGTCATAAAACCTGCACATATAATATTATAACACATCAAACCACAAGACCATTTCATGCAATTACAAAAACTAATATTTTGCTTCCAGAAGTTTTTAAATAAATAAATAAAATTCCCCAGTTTTACTATAATGATAATAATGATAATAATAATGACATAATATCCATGCATAGTCAGTCTGATTTTAATGCTAAACAGAAAACACAATTCAAACCAGCAATCACATTGGATACAAATATAAAACAAGTACATAAAACAAACATACGAATGCCTATATCAATGTCTGACTGTCACAAAACCCTTTGCAGGACATAAAGTGAACAACAAGCTCTTCTGCTCAGTTCAAAGCTGCCCACAACTGCTGTTTGTAAACGTATTTACCAAAGTACATTCCAATGATCTTTAGTAAAATATTGTTTACACTATCAGTGGGTCTACACATTCAAAAGAAATATGATATTTTTAAGTTGATATTTTTTAAGTATAACATTTTGAAGTTGCAGTAAAATGTTAAAGACTGGGGAAGTGGAAGGTAAAAGGTGAAGCATCTGAAATCATAATTATATGCAAACTGATTAAAAGTTTTGTTTTTGTTGTTTTTTT
>RJVU01079805.1:4627660-4684540 GCA_003731715.1 Anabarilius grahami
TATATTGTTAAACCTGTAGAAATTATTATAAGAAATAAACCTGTATCACGAGGTCTCAGTCCAACAGTGATTATATCATCATAATTCTCCGGTGTGACTTGCTGCTCTTCTAAATGATTTAATAGACAAAAACTGCTTTTACTATTCAGAGGCCTAATAGTTCATTTAATTTAGTGAAACCAGTTAAAGTCACAGACCTTCTGGCCCTTCAGTGGTGGTGAAGTCATTATCGTAGTCAGGAGCGGCTCCTACTGCAGAAAGCATAGATGAAAGAAAAAAAAGGATTCAGTAAATTTATGCTTTTAGATTTATATAATTTAAACTCAGTTAATAAAAAATAAAAAAATCACTTAGCAGGTTAATTAAACATCCATTCACTTCTGTATGTAGCAGATGAGATTAGAGTTAAATTGCTTTATATTTAAGTCGTCTAACCTGAAAGAAACTCATCAGCATCTTCATACCCAGAATGCTGTTTTTCAGAAATGACACTTCCTGTTATGGAGAAGTAGATCCATCAGATACATGTTCACAACTGTAAATCTGCCAAAATCTCCACTTCCTCTGAATCACAACACTAACCATGTATCATTTTAGATAACACACAAAAGTCCCACAAACGGATCTATGTGATTTACTCTACTCACCTCTATGAATAAAGTGATTACCCTATTGATCTCCACAAATCAGACACTCTGACACTTACTCACCCCTCTTAGTGAAGAAACTGTGTCTGTTAGTAGATCTGTGAATCTCCTCATAAACGGCCTCAGTCGTGCTCCTGTGTCTCCTCTTAGAGAGAGCTGTGAGTGTAGAGAGACAAACCTGCTGTCAGTTCACAACACATGACTGATCAGACACTGAATAAGACACAATATGACAGTCTCTGGATCTCTCCTACCTCTCCTCATCACTCTGTTCTGCTGAATCAGTATAAGCAGTGGCACTAAGAGCAGTAAGAGCACAACTCCCAGTACAATCACAAGCACAGAGAGAGACGCTGCTGGAGGAGTTTGTGGACGAGAGACTGATGTTGAGCTCACTGTCTGAGAAACTGGAGGAGAAGATGATGTTGTTGTGGCAGGAGTAGTGGACACTGTCAAAACAGACAATTAAAAAATAATGCAAATACACAAATATTATTAGCACTAAAATGGTGTAAAAAAATAACTGTTGCTCAGTGTTTTGCTGTGACCTGCACAGGTGAGTCCAGCGTGCTCTTTGTTGGAGCAGTCAGTGTGGTTCTTCAGGGAGAGAGGACAGTCCCACAGGTGAATCTCATTCCCTCTGCACTCGACTCTGTTCAGCCACACAACACCTTCACCAGCACCAAAGACTGAATTCCCATCAGCCCTTAGTGCTGCTCCACAACCCAGCTGCCTGCAGACCACCTGAGCATCGCTGATATCCCACAGATCATCACAGACTGAGCCCCACACAGCGTTATGATACACCTCCAGCCTCCCAGAGCACCGGCCCTCCCCTCCACTCAGTCTGAGAGGAACATGCTCTAAATCACAGACAAATAGACATTATTATTGGCCAACAGAGTTCTGTCAGAACAGCGACACCTACAGTGAGGTATGTGTGTGGTGTCATATTAAATCCTGTTGGTGTCACTTACATACATCACAAATGGCTGTTATGATTTTTATGTTCTTCTACATCAAATGAACTTACTGTTCACTACAGTAGGAGTCATACACTGTCTCTGATGTGGAGATGTGGAGCAAAACAAATGTGGGGACTCATGAGTCTCCTGTTCTGTAATCACAATCAAAATATAATATACACAATTCATATAAAGGATTACTGCTGTGTTTAGTGATGGAAATTGCATCAGTCTTACCTGAGCAGGTGATTTTGGCCACTTCAACTCTGTCACAGTCATTCTGTCCCCAGGGTGAAGAGGGACACTGCCACAGATTTGAATCATGTGGTCGACATTTCATTTCATCCAGCCAGTTACGAGCTGATTCCACACTTGGTGTAGAATCAGACAAAACACCAGATCTTCCACAGTTCAGCTCTTGACAGATCAGACTCACTGTGTCTCTGTCCATCTTATGGTAACACACATTACCCCAGGATCCATTGTAGAAAACCTCCACATTCCCTTCACAGCCATCAGTTAACCTGATCTCTTTAAACTCTGTACAGAAATTGTGCATTTTAAAAATGTAGGCATTATGGGCATATAAATGTGTTGAAGTTTCTAAAAAATGTAAGTTTAATTTAAAAGCACTCTATATATAGCAGCATATTTACCTGAGCACACAACTCCTACATCCTCCTTGTGTTGACAGTCATGTTTCCCCCAGCCTGGAGAAGAGCAGCTCCACAGGGACGTCTCATTCCCCTCACACTCCACCTCATCCAGCCATATGGGTCCAGAACCAGGACCAAACCAGGCTGGTACCTGCTGGTTACTGAGGGCCACTCCACACTGCAGCTGTCTGCACACCACATGGGCATCTTTAATATCCCAGGAGTCATCACACACTGTCCCCCATGAGCCGCTGTGAAAAACCTCCAGCCTCCCTGCACAGTCTCCCCCAGAACCCACCAGCCTGATGGACCTGTGACCTGATATTCAGAGAAAAGAAAAACACATTAGTGATCACTAACAACTGAAGAATCTGCCCAGATGTTGCTCTTCTCACCAAGGCAGGTGATTGACAGCTGTTGTGTGGAGCTGCAGTTGAGAGTTTGTGGAGAGCTGCAGTTCCCCAGATGAGCTTCACTCCCAGAGCACTGGAAGCCCGTCACACACTCATGACTGTGTTCAGGACTGGATGAAGAGGAGCCGGAGAAGTTCAGCACAGAGCCACAGCCCAGCTGTCTGCAGACCACAGAGGATTCAGTGAGACTCCAGGAGTCCAGCAGAACTCTCCTCCAGACCTGATGGATGGAAACTTCCACCTCCCCCTCACACTGTCTCTCTCCAGACAACCGCACCAGACCATCATGAACAGCCAGAGAGGAATCTGAGGAGATCTGATGTTTTACTAAAATATTACAAGAGCACAGAGGAACATTTGCATAATATATAAAATGTATTCAAATTTTACATTTTACATAAATAAATTTAGAACCTAAATGACAAAACCATTAATATTCAACCTGAAATGTGCATGTACTAAAAAACAAATATAGTGTATTGTATAAGATTTATGCTATTGAGTAGCAGAATATCAGTGAATCTTCCAGGAATATGGACTCACTAGAGCAGATGACTCCAACATCTCGTCTATGAGAAAGTTCAGCTCGACTCCATGAAGAGATGGAACATTCTGAGAGTTTTGTTTCATTCCCGTCACAATCAAACACATCAGCCCAGATTTCACCACTACCCTCTCCAAACCAGTCTGATCCCACAACAGACACAGCAATCCCACAATTCAGCTGTCTACAGAGGACACTGGCAGCTCTCATATCCCAGCATGCATCACACACTGTGCCCCACTCATTGAGGAACTGAAGCTCCACTCTTCCAGAACAAGAGTCTGAACCGTTTACCAGTCTGAAATCAATGTAACCTGTGCAAAGAACTTTTGTCATTACATTGCACATTACAAAAATATCTATCATACTGTCTTGACTGAGAAAAATATTTTGTTCATGTGTGTGATGTAAAGAGAGGTCAAATAATTCATAAAGATACACTATGTAACTTTTGGCCCTGTAACAGTTAAAAAATAATCCTGCATACACATTGCGAAAGAACATTGTTTAGGTGGGCACCCACCAGCAGAAACATAAATCGGAGCCTATGAATCAGGATAAGACAAAAACACGAATTGGAAGATGGATTTATGATGTAATCTCTCATTATTTAAATTTAGTTAATTCTGAACAAAAAAGTTAGTGTACTTTTAACTATTCAGTAACAATACAAAAAGTAAACAACTTTGGGGAAAATAAAGTTTTGTAAAATCTTACATAAAAGACACTGAATACTGATTCTTTACCAGAACATGTCAGGCCCACACTATTTTCACTGGTGCAGTTGTGTTTCTTTGATGATGACATTGAACAGAATGAAATCTGAGACTCATTTCCTCTGCACTGAATCTCTTGTGTCCACATCTGAGCGTCTCCTTTGGCAAAAGCATCTTCTCCCAGCACCTGTACAGGAGCCCCACAGTCCAGCTCTCTACACACAACCTCTGCATCCTGCTGGTCAAAGGCAGCAGCACACACTGACATCCATGACTGATTATGAAGTATCTCTAACCTCCCAGAGCAAAGATGAGAGCCAGCAGCAAGTCTTGAAGGTTTATGACCTGTTTATATTACATGAATCACAGCACACGGTAGACAAAACACACAAATAATACAGATGTAATGCAGACAAAACATGTAATAAAACAGGTGTGTTAATACACAAACCCCCGGTTTCACAGACAAGGCTTAAGCTAGTCCTAGACTAAAATGCATGTTTGAACTTTTTTAACTGAATGCAACTTGCATTGACATACCTTAAAATATGTCACTGTTATTGTTTTGTCTAAAGATGCACACCAGTAATGTTTTTATCAAGGGTACATTTATAAAAGCTCCTTAATTACCATAATTGAACTAAGGTCTAATCCTGGCTTATGCTAAGCCCTGTCTGTGAATCCGGGCCAAAGTTTCCCACACAAAACATATTCATGCTTTGCGTAAACATAAATCCATTGGCAACAAGTAGAAAAAACAAGAGTTAAGTTTAGCATTATTTACCTGAACAGATGACACCGGCATTTGAATTGGGAGCACAGACATGTATGCTCCACCCTGATGCCCCACAATTCTTTAGCGTAGACTCTGACCCAACACATAACACGTTACTCATCCAGATTGGTTCTGATCCTTGTCCAAACTGAGCATTAACCAGAGTATCTACAGGTTCTCCACAGTCCAGCTCTCTACACACCACTGCAGCATCAGTCATATCCCAAAAATCGCCACACACTTTTCCCCACTGACCTCTATGAAGAACCTCCACTCTACCAGCACAGCGACTGGGACCACCAACCAACCTCACATGCTTTTTATCTAAGTGACAAAAGAATAAAGAGAGAGACTAGGCATAAAAGGTAAAATAATAAAAAGAATAGCAATCTCATATTTTATTTCTTACCAGCACAGAACAGCCCCTGGTAATTATCATGTGAACAGCTCTTTTTGTGTAAGGATATTGGGCAGAGGTGAATCTGAGACTCATTTCCTCTGCACTGAATCTCTTGTGTCCACATCTGAGCGTCTCCTTTGCCAAAAGCATCTTCTCCCAGCACCTGTACAGAAGCCCCACAGTCCAGCTCTCTACACACAACCTCTGCATCCTGCTGGTCAAAGGCAGCATCACACACTGAAACCCACGACTGATCATCAAGTATCTCTAACCTCCCAGAGCAACTGGAGTTTCCAATAAGCCTGACACCTGAAGTTGCAAGAGATAAATGTTTTTTTTTAATGTTTAATGTTTATCTAAATGTATACATGTCATTCATTTTTACCACATACCATGTATTAATGTGAAAAGGAATCGATGTAAAATAATTCAATACTTTATGAAAGGTTAATTTAAATGGATAGTGGAGTCAAAAATTAAAACTCTGTCATCATTTACTCATCCATCCATCCTTCCCCCAAACTCCTTGTCCTATGTATGGTTGTAGAGGTTGTATATATTGCTGTAAGGTGAATGTAGGAAAATACCCATGATGAATGGCCAGTCCATCGCAGGACTAACACAAACGGACATGCACATTCACATGCTTACTAATACCTACCGACAATTTACGGTCTCCAATTCTATCATGCATGCCAATCCAAATTCATATGACTTTCTTTTCTGTCATACAACACAAAAGGCTAATTTTTAAAGAACATCCTGGACAGTAGCCACTATTTTGAACATAATGGAAGTGAGTTAAGACGGGCTGTCAAAGCACCAAAATGACAAAGAAGATTAATAAATTTAGTTCTGTTACACAAAAGCTGTTGGATGTCATTTTATAAAATAATGCACAAACTTAATTTACTACTTTGTGGTGTTTCTTATTTTTTGGATCTTGAAAAAAATCCATATTTTTTTTCTCCACAGAAGAAAGGGATTCTGATTTGGCCTGACTTAAAGGGTGAGTAAATAATTAAAGAATTTATATTTTGGGGTGAACTTTCCCTTTAAGGCAGGGGGATCATGAGTAATATAAAAACAGGATTGGGGTTTGGAGCAGCTTACCTGAACAGATGACTCCGGCATCATTAGTATGATCACACTGATATATACCCCATTGAACTGATCCACAGTTCTTTAGTGTAGATTCTGATCCAGTACATAACTTGCGATTTGGCCATATTGGTCCTGTTCCTGATCCAAAATAAGCATCACCCAGAGTATCTACAGGTTCTCCACAGTCCAGCTCTCTACACACCACTGCAGCATCATCCATATCAAAGTCAACACCACACACTGTTCCCCACTGACCTCTATGAAGAACCTCCACTCTACCAGCACAGCGACTGGGACCACCAACCAGCCTCACTCTTATATTGTCTATATAATGAATAATGAAAATAGTGAGAGATATGAAAAAGATACAAATAGAAAGAAAAATAGTATCACACAGAGAAAAAAATATGAGACATATAATTTAATTTTAGTTTATTAAAAAAAAAAGAAGGTCTCTAACCTGCACACACCAGATCAACACTCTTCTCATCAGAACAGTTGTTTTCAAGTGATGGTGATGTTGGACAGAGGTGAATCTGAGACTCATTTCCTCTGCACTGAATCTCTTGTGTCCACATCTGAGCGTCTCCTTTGCCAAAAGCATCTTCTCCCAGCACCTATACAGGAGCCCCACAGTCCAGCTCTCTACACACAACCTCTGCATCCTGCTGGTCAAAGGCAGCAGCACACACTGAAACCCACGTCTGATTATGAAGCATCTCTAACCTCCCAGAGCAGCGAGAACCTCCAACCAGCCTGACTTCTAAATAACACAACACAGATCAACAAAATCATGGCTTATTTTAAAGGTATATTAGCAGGACACATATCCACCTCCAAGGCCCTGTCCTAAATGGAGCACTTCAGGTGCATTTGATGTCTTGCAGAATAGCAATGGTTGCTGTTTGCGACAGGTCCATCTAGGAACACAACATCAGATTTTCATAACTGTACCCTGTATTTATTTCCCTTTCGAAAGGGAAGGAGACACTGTGTCCCCTAGGGGTCTCTATGGGGAATGCGAGCTGAATGCACGCACTGCATGGGTCACCTCTCAGTCTAGAGAGGATTTCTTAAAGAAAAACTCTGTTTGCACCGTCCCTATTCTAGAGGGATGTGGGAAGCACATTTGGTTGGAATGCTGTCTTCTCTCTGAAAAACTGGATGCGCTAGGCATGATGCATAAACAAAACTGACTGCAAGAGACCCTCCTGAGGGATAACAGTTAGTGTTTGCATGAGTGCATTCGGCTCTCAAGGGAGTTTAAGCGACTCATAGCGATGAATTTGTGTCTGTTCTCATATGATTCTTTTCAGAGTGATAGAATCTGATGCGTGAACTAGTGAGCTTAACTTTCGGGGGAATTAAATGCGTGATTTTCTTGATGCAGTCGCAGTAATTGTTCCACCTGGGCTTGACTCTCTCCTGAGGGATGAGAGTTGAGCACCTGCCCAGCACTACCCAGTTCGGGTCCTGCGGCCGCCATTATTGTGAGGTGGGATTGAGCGCAGGAGTTATAGATAGAGCAGAGATGAATTGAACAGGAAGTTTCCTTTTTTGGCTCCTCTTGTTGGCTCAAATATCACTATTGAGATTATGTATGCCTCTAATCCTGAGAAATTAGACAGAGAGGAGTGCATTAAAACAATATGGAGTTTTGAAAAGTTATGCCTGCGTCAATGACAGATTACATTTGCTTTGGCAGCATGAGACTGACTTTATTCAAAAAAAATTTTTGTCTGGACATAACTGCCCGGCTCTTGTGAATAACTAAGCTCTGCCTGAATAGCAGCATCAAGTCGTTAGGCTTTCTGTAAGCCTCCTTGATAAGCTGTCCTGAGCATTGGACGTTTCAGGTCACCTCTCGATTTAGAGAGGTGATTTAGATTTATGCTGAGATTTCTGTCCTCAGAGCTCAGCTAGGCAGTATGCTAGGCTGTCAGGCTCTAAGTAAGCCTCCTTGACTACTGCCTTTATATTATAGAAGCCATTCTTCTGAGGCTTTCGCTCCCTAGAGCTCTGCCCAGACAGCGATTTTGAGTTGTTAGGCTTTAACAAGCCACCTTGGTAAGCTGTTCAAAATGTGTAGGACATTGTTAGGCTGCCTCTCGCTAGAGAGAGTCATTATGCAGATCAGCTAGGCAGTATGCTAGGTTGTAAGGCTCTCTGTGAGCATCCTTGACTACAAGCTTTAAAGTAGAGGAGCGTTGTTAGTGTTACTCTAATTATAGAGAGTAACTCTTTCAGGCTGAATAGCGGCTCTGAGTTAGGCTTTGCTAAGCTTCCTTGGTAAGCTGTTCACACCGATGGTATATTCAGGCATCTGTCCCCAGAGCAGAGCAGGCAGTAGTGCTGAGTTTGGGCTCAGCCATGGGCTAATTGGTTAGGCTCTATGTGAGCCTCCTTGCCTATTGCGAGCATTGTCAGGCCTCCTCTTGCTCGAGAGAGTTGTCTTTATTGAGGCCTCTGCTTCCCAGAGCTCCACTAGGATAGCATTTGTGCTTGTCCCTTAAGCATGGCAGCATGGGTATTCTGTTCCCCAAAGCAACCCCTAGGGGATGCAGCGTGATTTCCCTTTCGAAAGGGAACCTCTCAGGTTATGCATGTAATCATGTTGCATCCCTTTGCCACGCTTCCGGTATTCCTGTACACATCTCCTTCAGACAAGAAGTGGATGATGTATTTCACAGGTGCCCTTTTATACTCACAGTTATAATTATTTTAACAGGGGAAAAAAAACGTAGAAAATAGTCATGCAAACTAAAAATTATGTTCTATTAAAATAATACAAAACTTTTATCTTACCTGAGCAAATGACTTGAGCGCTCTTATGAAGACACTTGCCATGAACACTTAATTTTATGTATCCACATTTCTTAAGTGTAGACTCTGATCCAGTACAAATTGCAATTTTCATTAAGACTGGCCTTGATCCAAGTCCAAAATGAGCATCACCCAGAGCATCTACAGGTTCTCCACAGTCCAGCTCTCTACACACCACTGCAGCATCAGCCAAATCCCAGCCGACACCACACACAGTTTCCCACTGACCTCTATGAAGAACCTCCACTCTACCAGCACAGCGACTGGTACCATTTACCAGTCTCACATTTGTTATGTCTTGGAATGTAAGGAAGATAGAAAGGCAATAGAACAAGTGAGTTGAAATGTAAAATGTCAAAATAAAATGAAATAAAACTGCTCTGTTGCATTTTGAAATCCTACCAGTACAGAGCAAAACAATGTTGTGCTCATGAGAACAGTTGTTTTTGTGTAAGGATGTTGGGCAGAGGTGAATCTGAGACTCATTTCCTCTGCACTGAATCTCTTGTGTCCACATCTGAGCGTCTCCTTTGCCAAAAGCATCTTCTTCCAGCACCTGTACAGGAGCCCCACAGTCCAGCTCTCTACACACAACCTCTGCATCCTGCTGGTCAAAGGCAGCAGCACACACTGACACCCACGTCTGACCATCAAGTATCTCTAACCTCCCAGAGCAGCGAGAACCTCCAACCAGCCTGACTTCTACATAAGACAACATAATATCAACAAAACATTGGCTTATTAAAAAAATATTTCTTGAATTGTTTTTGAATGACTGAATAATGAAACATTTTAAGAATTAAAATTAACAAGTATTAGAAACCAATATGGAAGCACAAAACTTTATACACAGATATATATAAAATACTTTACCTGAGCAGATGACTCCAGCGTCCTTACTATGATCACAGTTGTATTTTTCCCATCCTCCTGACCCACACTTCTCCACCATTGACTCAGATCCCGTACACATGACATAACTCTTCCAGATTGGTCCTGATCCTGGTCCAAAATGAGCATCACTCAGAGCATCTACAGGTTCTCCACAGTCCAGCTCTCTACACACCACTGCAGCATCAGCCAAATCCCAGTCCTCATCACACACTGTTCCCCACTGACCTCTATGATAAACCTCCACTCTACCAGCACAGCGACTGGGACCACCAACCAACCTCACATTCACATGGACTGATGATGAGAGAAAGATAAAGGAATGAGAAAGAGAGGAAGTGAAAACTACCTTCATAGAGTGAAAAGGCCAAATGGAACACTTTTTGGAACAAGTTTTTGAATTGATGATTGTGAAAAATGATTGTGCAATCCAGAAGCCCTAAGGTGCCATGCATTATTCTTTTTTCTGTCTTGGTTTTTCACAAAAAAAATTAATCACAGCTTAATTTTCTTTGGGATCTCAACATAAAAGTTGTTCTCTCTTTTTTCTTTTTTGGTATGGTTGTAACAAAAGTCATTTCACTATGATACACTGCTTAATCATAGATAAGTAAATTGTTTTCAACTTTGAAAAGGGAAATATGTCAATTAAACACCACTTTCAAATTAATGTTTATTAAATCAAAACTTTATCATTGTAGACATTAAAGTGACTACTTCTATTTAATTTCTAGTGAACTCAAGGGACAGAGATTTCTGTACAGTTATAGATTGATGTTTGACAAATGCAATTAAATAGTTAGAAACTGTGTAGTTTTTTTATCATGTGAAAATTAAGCAGAGATCAAACAATCTAATGATCGTAAATAAAAAATGCATTTATAATTATTAATGTTATAATACTGTCATCTGAGACACCAAATTACAGTCAAACTTAATTTTAAGTATTTGAAGAACACAATACTGAATTTCTGAAAATAATTTCACAACTTTCCTTCCGTGTGTACTTACCAGCTGTGATGAGTTGTATAACTGTAGTCAGTAAAATGAGTGCCAGGCATCTCTCCATCTCTCTCTGCTTGATTAATTCAACATCCAGTAAAGCTTCTCCGCACTGATGATACAGAAGTACAGGCATCCTCTCACACCCCTTAATGAGAGAGAAAGAGGTCCAACACCCTCCAATCACACTCGCTGTTACCTTATTAGACACAACAGAGGAAACCATCAAACAACTTCAGTGACAAATCAGACGAGGCTTTTATGACTTTCTCCATATATATCTAACTGTCAGCGCTGATGAACTCCTCCTCCCCACCCATCAAGACTGAGGGGATGTACACACTCTCTCAAACACACACACACACACACACACATATTTGACTTACAGGAGACAGGAAACTCTCCAGTTTATTTACAGCATCAAAGCCAAACACCTGCAGAGACCAGATAAAAGCACTGATAACTAACTGTAAATGTCCTAAACACTGTCTATTAGTGTACACATATGTTAGCATGACATTAACACGCAATAAATTCAACTCTGTAAAATGAATGCTAATGTAAAATGGCATTTAAAAAACTTAAGTTAATAAATGCTGGCACCGTGCACAAGTTAGCCCTAATTACACAGAAGGGTGGAAAACATCACAAAATTAATTTAGTGTGTCAAATAATTGCTTTGACTAATGTGAAACTGACCTAATTCCACAAAAGTGGTTTCAGGTGGCCCACAAAAACCATAACTCTCATTCAGTGAAGATAAGCATGTTGTTCACCTTGTGACCAGCAGAGAGAGCCAGTCCTACAGTACATATCTGCCCAAGCACCCTGTACTGCACCTTCACTTCGAGTATTTTACAGTGTGGACAAGAGCTTTTTTTTAAATGGCAAGAATAATCAAAATGTTAAATTATACAAAAATAAAATAAAATATTACAAGGCCACATTGCAAGACTGAATTGTGATGTGAAAATATGTGCCGGTAATGGGCAATTTTAACTGAAATAAATTGTGGTTGTTGATAGTATTTGCAGCTTTAAAAGAGACGTACAGCAGCAGCAAACAGACTGGACACACACCTATATTAGTGAGGATATTGCATAGATTTCCATTAATTTTATATCAGGTTAAGGATATTTTCTATCGCCTATGTAACCCAACCGCTACCCCTAAACCTACCCATCACAAATCATTCCCATCACAGGGACATTCTGACAGAGTTGCTGCCAAACTGCATGATTCATAGCAATAGTTTCCAAGGATGTGGGCCCACACTTCTTTAGGAAGACTTTTAGTTGGTCCTTCAGCCTCTTTTTTTTTGACCACCTGCATCTGAGAGGCCGAGATGTAATTGACCATACAATGCCTTTAGGCAGTTTTGTGGCATTCTGATGACGTGACCAAGCCATCTTAGTTTGTAGAGCATTATGGTTTCTTCTACACTCTAGCATTTTCTTTTTCTTTTTCTTTTGCAGGAATCTTCATAGACAATGATTTTTATACTGAACAAACTTTACATTCTATCCCCAAACCTTAACCCTTACAAAAAAACATTCTGTGGACTGACATTTTGTCCCCGCCATTTCAAAAAATTCAGGTTTTACTACCCTTATAGGGACATTTGTAGAGCACACCACACACACGTCAGGTTTTCATGTTTTATGGGGAATTTCCATACATAATGATTTTTATACTGTACAAACTGAGCTGTCCCCTAACTTTAACCCCCTAAACCTACCAATCACAGAAAACTTTCTGCATTTTTACATTTTCAAAAAAACTTAGTATGATTTATAAGCCATTTTTCTCAAGATGTCCCCACGAGGGCAAGGATTTTGGCCCCATAACATATGGTTTACCTGAACCACACACACAAACACATGCATGTTTGTTTTTGCGAATTGTGAGGACATTCCATAGGCGTAACGGTTTTTATACTGTACAAACCGTATTTTCTATTGCCCTACACTACCCCTACCCCTAAACCTAACCATCACATTTTTACTTTCTCAAAAAAAACCTAATTCTGTACGATTTTTAAGCCTTTTGAAAAATGGGGACATGGGGTAATGTCCTCATAAGTCACCCTCTCCTTGTAATACCTATGTCATACCCATGTCAATATATTTGTGTCCTGATATGTCACAAAAACACGCACACACAGACACACACAAAAAGCGTTCACAAAGGCATTATTCGGATTTTCTTTAATAGGCTTCAGTAACCTACGAAACTGTATTAGAAATTTAAATTGCAGCAATTCATCTGTATCCACAAGATGGCAATAAAAGATCGAAAAATATGACTGAAATTACAAAACTGAAACATTCTGGATCAGTCTGAACTGTCATTAGAGACTACCATGGTTGTTTTGTCTGTCTATATGCCTAGGCTACATAAACTCTAATGTTGCAGTTGGTTTGAACAGCTTGAAACTGAAATCATAGTGAAGCATCAAGTGTCAAAACTGCTTTAACAAACCTATGACAGTAATGACTTTAAAATAAATAAGAAGCAAAACCTGTAAGATCCTTTCTGTATTCATATATGGAGCACTTTCCCATGATAAACAGAAACTCTCAAATCTTGGGCTAGGCAATACTTCCCTCATTCTTGTTTAATCTATTTGCAGGGATGCAAACAGGTAAGGGGGAAAAAAGGTGAGAACATTGCACGGGGCAGGGGCATGCTGCGCACTGAATGTTTTTAAAAGTTATTTGCTTCACATGCTCATTTGTAGTTACTTACAAGGTAATAAAAAATAAGTGAAAAAATCCCTTAAGGTCCAAAATTTTATTTTTTTCGTGCAAAAAATTAACATATTGTTGCAACATTTTACCAAAACCAAAATTTGGTTAAAATCTCATGTTATAAATGAGGAAATGCTATGCAAGATATTTAAGACAATATTGGTTGATTAGACTGCAATAATGTTTGCCACATCTCAGACCTCAAATACATAAAATATTACCCATTCTAGACATAGTTTTTAAAGTAAAGAGTAAAGGAAACACTGTACAGTACATATTGAAACAACCAGTTCTTTATTTACCCTTGTAAGTTCCCAAGAACCCTTGTAAGACCCCCCCACCCCACCCCCCATAAAACACTTTCTCATTGGATCTATGCAAAACCCATAGGTGACCTATTTTGATCTCAAAAAGGTGAGTTCTCACTGAAATTTGAGGAGTTTGCATCTATGTATTTGGGTAGGTTAGTTTAAAAAAAGAGCAAAACACACTTTTTAACTTATTATTGGATTACAAATGAAACTGTCGGAACAGTAGGCTAATTACTTAATTGATTAGTTACCATATCAGTGTGGTCATAGGTCATCTCATCAATGTTTTTTTGTGTTTAGACAGGATAAAACTTACCTTTTTTTGTAAAAAGCATACATGTTATAAATCGTACGAATGTTTTTATTTTGCTAAACAGCTACTGCTTTCCGTTATCGTAGTCTGCAAACTTAACTCAACCAATCACATACGTCACATCACATCACATGCATACCAGCAATTAAAGGGACCGCAATCATTTTCATCAAAACAATACACTCGTTAATAATTAACTTCTTTTTTTTTTAGTTCGAATAAATTATATTGATAGTTTGCCGCATAGTATGATATTCCCAATTCAGATTCAGGGTTTTTCTCCCCTGCAAAAGCACTTAGATGCTCGACTCAATTTGTGAAACTTGCAGGAAATATGTTAATTGAAACTCAATCATGGACACACACAAAAAAATGTTTTTAATCAATTATCATTACATTTTAAATATTAGCATTGGAGGAATATCATACATTAAGTACATAGGATACCATTGTATTTCCAGAAGACATAAAAAGTAAAAGAAGATGATGATGATGATGATGATGATGATGGGCATGCTCTTTATTTGAGGGGTTTTTTTATTGAAGGGGTCACATAGACCTCAAATTATGCATAGACCTCAACACACTTGTAGATGTGCTGTGTATATACTGTAATTTTCCCACTTTAGCATTTACATCACTGAAATTAATTTAAAATGACAGAACATGATCAGGTAGAGGTATTAATTACACAGTAATTTAAAAGAGTTAATGCTCTTACATTTCATCTTTTCAATATTTTGTTTGCTAGACAAAGTCTACATTATGCTATCATATAGCCTACTATGTATGGTTTAAGCAACAGACCATCGTTATGACTGACTTTACTGATGTAATTTATTTGTTCTTTTTATTTTTTTTCAGTCAGGGCACAACCAAATATTGTAATTAAATGAAACAAACCATTTGAATGATGGAAGTTAGTTGGAATGTATTGGATGTGAAGTAGCAATTTATAATACATTAAGTTATCTATTCTCTGGTTGGTTGTTTATTTTTGGTTCGTCTGATTGGTCACTTGTTTTCACGACCACTGCAGAGCGGACACTCCTCCAGCACCATGGACAGCGACCGGTACAATTCAGCACCAGTGGAAAGCGGCTTCCGGGAGGAATGAACCGAACACCTCGCCATTGGAAGGTGCTCGAAATACGACAAAATTACTAAAATAATATTTGATAAACTTTCTCTATTAAAGTAATGAGACATGAAATCAGAATAAGGAGAAAAGGAGTCTTCTGCATTTCTCCTGGTTGAATGAAAAGGTTTAGGCAATATAAAAAAATAAAAATAAAAAAACAGATTAATTGTAGGCAGTTCACACACTCTCTCCCTGTTCATTTGGCTCCTCTTCCCAGCTCTGTTAATTAAAAAAAAAAAAAATCTCTGGTAATTTTATAATATCATCAGAATTCATAGTCTAGACATGCACCAGTTGGTGACTACTTGAGCTGACAGTAAATGAAAATAAGAAAGATGATCAACAAATTATTTGTTTTAGATGAAATTGATTGGCACATTGAAATTAAAGCAGACTCACAGCTACTACTGGCAGGTGCAAGGCCAGCTGCTTCTTACAGGGATGAAGTGGTGCGATTTTGTTGTTTTTGCAGAGGAGGATATTCTCATACAACGCATCTACAGAGACTGTGAGGTGGCTAAAACCATAAGGGAGAAGGGAGATTATTTTTATTTTTACATGGAAGTTTGAAGAGGGTTCTCTATTACTTTTTGGCATTTAGAGTTCCCTTTGAATATAAAATATGTACTACATTTTTTCTTTTTTAAAATCCACTATACTGATAGCATTGATTCTTAATAAATAATATGAATAATGATGCAGTTAAGTATTATAATAAATATATTACCTTAAATGTGCTTCTATGTGTGGCGTCCTCTTAATGCTATCATGCCTTGAGCCAGGTGTGTAAAACAGTGCAGAGCTCTTAAACTTTGCTTAGTTGTAATGTGTAACTGCCCATTTCATAAGTTGTGGAGGAGGGGGTTTAAAGAGTTCATATGTGTATACTGTTTATTAAAAAAGGTAATTATTTTCAAACTCATGTAAAAGCTGTCAACAAAAGGGAGTTTAATGAATCAATTCTGGTAAGTAAATGTTTAACAAAATTAAAGAACATTAATTATTAAGTATTAACAAGAAACAGATTAGAAATACATTCATTAGAAAGTATTGACAAGAAACTATTATATTAGAAATACATTCATTAGAAAGTATTGACAAGCACAGAATAAGCAAAAAGTGAAATATCAATACACAAGTCCAGAGTTAATCATCGAGTTGCCCATGCCTTTACCAGTGGTCCGTACTGGTAGTTGACCAGGAAGCAAGCCACATTGAATAGCTCCTCAATGCTTCCACAAACAGAAAGTGGTATGTCTCTGTCAAAAAGTTTGTTCTCTTTCACCCTCCTGATACACCTCTCCACATGGACCCTTAGACGTGCAATGGATTGAGTCTGCCTGACATCCTCTCTACTCATTTGGGTGTTTCTTGAGAGAAACGCAGGACGGTAAACCTTGCATGGAGCCAGATTGTCCACAAAGAACCCTTTGTCCACCATGATTGCCATGTCCGGTGTGAGTTAGTTTGCGATGCCAGACAGCTTGAAGATCTCACGGTCACTCATGGAGCCAGCATACAGACCAGACACAAATGTAATGGCACCATGGGGTGCCATGCCGATCATGGCCTTGAATGTAGCATGTGATTTGTACGCTGAAAATATCTCAATCTGCAACAGGAGAGAGGATGGAGTCTGGCAGAATATTTCAGTGCAGTCAAGCACCACTTGTGTATCAGGAAAAGCTGAAAACTCTGGTGGAAGATGAGCTCTGACAGTTTCACGTGGGATCCACAGACGTTGGCTTCCAAGCAGGTTGTAAAGGAAGTGATTCCAGGTGGCAATAATCCTGCTGGCTGTGGTGCGGTGAATGTCAAACCGTTCTGCTAGATCCCTGAGAGGCAGGCCCACTGACAGATGCATGAGGAACAACAGGAGCTCATCTATGGGTTGAAGTTTCTGTGAAAAAAGAAAAAAAAAGTGTTAGGCCTAGATACTGTTATACACAGTGGTGGAATGTAACTATTACACCATTGTTTTTTACTATTTACACATTTACTCAAGTACTATTTCATGGTTCACAAATGTGTGGATTTGCTGCTTTTCCCGCATTGAGTACTTTTAATGCGTAAAGTACATTTTTCTGATTATACTTATATACTTTTACTTACAGGTGTGAAACGACATGACGGTGAGTAATTAATGACAGAAATTCCATTTGAGTGAACTAACCCCTCAAAAAAACATATTCAATGCAGTAAGAGTATGGTGGTATTAGTACCTTTACTTAAAGTCTCTGGATACTTCCTCCACCACTAGCGTTTTTACAATTGTAGTACCGCGGCATCTACGGGAAACGAGTGGAAACTTATCTCTGGATTATATCGCGACGAATTACTACAAAGGGGTACACAACAATGTAATGCCGACTTTTTCACTCGTTGGAAGGCCAATCGCCTTTCTTTAACCCTGAACCCACTCATTTGTAATATCTTTGTGTCGATGTCAAAACTCTCGTTAGCAGTGCGGAAAAGCGGAAGTACTGATGCGCACACTCATATCCCGGAAGTTGATAGACGCCATCTTGTGCACCTAGTCCATAAATATGTTAAAGCAGAACTCAGTAAGATTTGCGAAGCTCCACCTACAGGTTCCTTCAGTGAATCACACTGTCGTAAATACTCCAAGCGCAGCTCTGGACTACAACGATTACAACGCTCACCAGCGCAGTAGTTTTGCAAATTCAGTACAAGAAATCTCGATGGAGGTGGGTAATTTTCGAAATTGTCTTATAAAGTCATAATATATACATTGTTTTTGAATTACCGTAAAGCATTTTGTCACTCTCGCGTGAACGTGAACATGAGGCGAGATTGTGTCGGGTCGGCGCAGCTCAATTTGCAAGTGCTGTTTTCTGGCGTAGATGTGCCAGAGGGGGTTAGTGCACGCCTCAAACACACCACTACAAGTCAATTAACCATCGTAAGGACTAAAAGAAAACTATTTATGAAGGTAAAAACAGTTACTTAGTTCTGCTTTAATTTCAACGTGTTATTTTTTCCATAATTAATCGCACCAAATTTACACGTTAAATCGACAGCCTGTACTTCATCTTCATATTTACAGTCTGGACGAGAGCTTTCTTAGTGATTTTTCTTAAAATGGCAAGTAAAATATGTCCTTCCTACCTGACTTTCAGGGCACAGAAAAAATAAATAAAGAAATAAAATAAAATATTACAAGGCCACATAACAAGACTTAATTCACCTGAAAATATGGCAGTAATGGACAATTTTCACTTTAAGGGTTAGTTCAATCAAAAATGAAAATTCTCTCATTAATTACTCACCCTCATGTCATTCCAAACCAATAAGACTTTTGTTCATCTTCGGAACACAAATGAAGATTTTTGGATGAAATCTGAGAGCTTTTTGTCCCTCCATGAACAGCTACGCAATTGACACTTTGACGCTTCAAAAAATTCATAAAGAGACTGTAAAATTAATCTGTATGAATTGAGTGGTTTGGGTCAAATTTTCTGAAGAGACTCGATCGCTTTATATGATGAACAGATTTAAAGGCACATTATGTAAATTTTCGCCGCTAGAGGTCACCTATTCAAAAGGCGTAGCTTGATGACGCCGAGATTGAGCGGAATCATAGGAGATGTCGTCTTTAATTCACAGCCGATGGAAAAGAATCAGGACAGGACTCGGGCAGAAATCATGTTCATGGATGAGATTATTAACGTCACAGAAGCAGAGCAGGCCGAGTGCTGTGGGAGCAGAAATGACGCCGCTGGAGCGATTGCTAATGAGAGACGAGCGCGACACATGGCTCGAGAGCAGTGGAGCATTTATTATGTCACAGTCGCTGCTTCCGCTTCTTCCGGTCAAGCATATGTGGGGTTACGCAGTACTGTTTATCATTTCAGATACATTTGAGAGTGTTGAAAATTATGTTATAAAGTTACTCTGTGCGTTCACTCGGCGGCTGCTATGAGACACTTGTTGCACACTGCAGTAGGCTCGATATTAGAATATCATATTAATAAATGCTGGATGGCTTGTGTTGTTAATTGGCATGCAATTAATTTTAAAACATATTGTATGATGGAGAGAATGCTGTATTTACTGTTACTAAAAATGAAGCTGCATCTGATTATGCTATGTTAGCCACTTGACAAAATAGTGTCGTCACTGAGGCATGATAAAAACATGGTACGCACACAAACAAACACACACAAAAGCGTTCACAATGCCGTTATTCAGATTTGCTTTAATAGGCTATACAGTAGCCTGCAAACCTTTGTTTTAGAAATTTATATTATTGCAATTTTTCTGTATCCACATGATGGCAGTGAAATATTGTAAAATATTACTGAAATTACAAAACTGAAATGTTCTGGATCAGTCTGAACTGACATTAACATTGGTTATTTTTTCTGTCTATATGCCTAGGCTATATAAACTCTAACAATGCAGGTGGTTTGAACAGCTTGAAACTGAAATCATAGTAGAGCATCAAACATCAAAACTGCTTTAAGAAACCTATGACAGTAATGACTTAAAAATAAATAAGAAGTTCGCAAACCTGTAAGATCGATACTGTATATTCATATCTAGAGCACTTTCCTTCAGAGACAATATTTGTGCTGAAACAATATTCACAAACAAACTCTAAAATCTTAGGCTATAGGCAAGTATTTACCTCAATACCTCTTACCTCGTTTAATCTGTAAGGTAAAAAAAGAGCAAAACACACTTATGATTGGATTACTTAATTGATGAGTGTGGCGAGGGGGGCGTGGTTTAGTGGAGTCTGCAACGGGAGAGAGCGTCAGGAGACGCGCGGTGAGTGAGCGGGTTGAATGCAAATCACGAACACCTGTTTCTCATTCCAGTAATTGGCGTGGAGACAGGATAAAACGCCAGGAGAAGCAGGAGCGTGTGAGAGAGTGAGGGACTGCTGATAGAAGGAAACTGAACCTGTGATCGTCTGGAGTGAAGCCCGTCCTTGGATGTGGAATTATTGAGTGTGCGTTGCACCGCCTTTTGTTTATGTGTTTGAGATTTTCCGTGGTGAAAATAAAATCTATCAGCAGTCAAAGCCGACCCTTGTCCCCATCACACTGGTGCCGAAACCCGGGAAGGTAGACGGAAGCCGCCGCCATGCAGGCAAACCCCACTGGTACGCCGTTTGCGGACATCATTTCTTCCCTCGCCATGCAGGCAAACCCCACTGGTACGCCGTTTGCGGACATCATTTCTTCCCTCGCGGTCTTACATCAGGACCAACATCGCGCCCTGCTGGATCTCCGGGAGGACCAGGAGCGCCGCTTCGAGGCGATCATCCAGAGCCAGCAGGAGGACCGCGAGAGGTTCCGGAGCTGGATTGACCGGGGGGTTCCTGGGGAGTCCACCGTAGCGGCTTCTGCAACCTTTTCGCTGCCACTGCAGAAGATGGGCCCGCAAGATGACCCGGAGGCCTTCCTGGACCTTTTCGAAAAGTTCCGGTCTCTGGAGCTGGGTGAGGCTGGCCGGCCCTTTGTGTTGGCCCAACAGCTCCGGGACTCGTGCCGCAAATGGCTGTTGGCCGACGGAGGCGACGTGGAGCAGCTGATCGATCGGGTGGTGCTGGAGCAGTTCACCACTCGGCTACCGAAGAAAACCGCCGAGTGGGTCCAGTGCCACCGGCCCACGTCGCTGGATTCGGCCATCCAGTTGGCGGAGGACCACATGGTGGCGTGCCCAGGGGTCTGGCTCTGGATGATCTGCCATCTGTCTCTCTCTCTCCCTCTCTTCCTCCCCTCTCTCTCTCCAAACCTGTACCTCTACCCAGGTCCTGTCCGCCCGGCCCACCTCGTGTTCCGCCCCGGGGGCGGGGTGGAACGGACCAACGGCAGTTCTTCGCGGCGAGAGCACCGCCCAGGGGGGTGGGACTGTCCACCGCCGGGCCGGACCCCGTGCCTGCTTCTCCCCTCTCTCCACGGCAATCATTCGGCCCGCTCTCCGCCACTGGAGCGGCGGGCAGGTTTGGGCCGGCCTGTTGGCGTTGCGGGGACCCGGATCACTTCATCGACCGGTGTCCCGTGATGGAGGTGGGGACATTGATCCGGGTCCCGGACGACCTGCAGGCCGCCCCCGGTCAAGCTGGCCAGTACCAGATACCAGTGAGTATCAAGGGGGGTACCTATCAGGCTTTGGTGGACTCAGGTTGTAACCAAACCTCCGTGCATCAAAGCCTGATTTCATCCGGGGCATTGGATACAGGCCGCATGGTTAGGGTACGGTGTGTGCACGGGGACATCGCGAGTTATCCGTTAGTGTCAGTCATTATTCTATTTAGGGGACAAAAGCATAGTGTGGAGGTGGCAGTTAATCCGCACCTCCGGCACCCGATAATTTTGGGGACGAATTGGCCCGCATTTAATAAATTATTGGGACGTTTGTGCTCGGGTGCCTCTTGGAATAAATGCTCGCGGGGAAAGGAAGTGTGAGTGCAGGTAGGGGAGACTCACCGGGGACCAGTGGTGACTGCCTCAGGGGAACAGAGCGGGATCGGGAGACTGATTCTCTCGGACCGCGATGATTTTCCCCTGGAGCAGTCGCACGATGAAACGCTGAAAAATGCGTTTGAAAGGGTCAGCGCAATCGACGGTCAGCCTCTCCAGCCTGGACGACCAGTGACTTATCCCTATTTTGCGATTATCAAAGATAGGTTGTATCGAGTGACCCAAGACACTCAGTCAAAGAAAGATACAACCCAATTGTTGGTACCAAAGAGCCGCAGGGAAATGCTTTTTCACGCGGCTCACTCTAATCCCATGGCTGGACACTTAGGACAAACAGCGACACTAAATCGCCTCATGGCCCGATTCTTTTGGCCGGGCATTCACGAGAACGTGCGCAGGTGGTGCGCGTCTTGACGTGAATGTCAGTTGGTAAATCCTCCGGCCACTCCAAAAGCGCCCTTGCGCCCTCTTCCATTAATGCAGGTCCCCTTCGAACGAATTGGCATGGACCTCATCGGGCCATTAGAGCGATCAGCGAGAGGGCATCGTTTTGCATTAGTCATTGTGGATTATGCAACACGATATCCAGAAGCAGTGGCTCTCCGCAACATTTCCGCTAAGAGTGTTGCGGACGTGCTCTTCAGTTTAATCTCCCGAGTGGGGATTCCAAAAGAAATCCTCACTGATCAGGGCACGGCGTTTATGTCACGTACGCTACGCGAACTGTACGAATTGTTGGGCATTAAATCGATTCGAACCAGCGTCTTTCACCCACAAACAGGCGGTTTGGTCGAACGTTTTAATCGCACGCTTAAATCCATGATTCGTAAGTTCGTTCAGGAAGACGCCAAAAATTGGGATAAATGGTTGGAACCCCTGTTGTTCGCTGTGCGAGAGGTCCCGCAAGCCTCCACGGGGTTTTCCCCGTTTGAGCTTCTCTTTGGGCGCCACCCCCGCGGGGTGTTGGATGTCCTAAGAGAGTCTTGGGAAGACGGACCGTCTCAATCAAAAAATGAAATTCAGTATGTGCTGGACTTGAGAACAAAACTCCACACTTTGGGGCGGCTGTCTATGGAGAATTTGTTGCAAGCCCAGAACAGACAGTGCCGGTTGTATGACAGGGGAACTAATCTGCGTAAATTTGCACCGGGAGAGAAAGTGCTCGTATTACTCCCCACGTCAAGCTCAAAATTACTGGCAAAGTGGCAAGGACCATTTGAGGTCACACGGCAAGTTGGTGATCTCGATTATGAAGTAATACGGTCCGATAGGAGAGGGGCACGTCAAATTTATCACCTCAATCTCCTTAAAAAGTGGAGTGAGGCGGAGTCAGTGATGCTGGCGACGGTGATTAGCGGGGAGGATGATCTCGGGCCAGAGGCGAATGTAAAAAAACAATCCCTCGCTCTGGCCCCAGGGGGAGATCACCTTTCGCCCTCACAGCTCACTGATGTTTCCAAATTACAGGCTGAGTTTGCCGACGTGTTCTCTCCCCTACCGGGCCGTACTGACCTCATTCAGCACCACATCGAGACAGAGCCGGGCGTGGTGATTCGCAGCCGGCCGTATAGATTACCTGAACACAAAAAAAAGGTGGTTCAGGCGGAATTAGATGCAATGCTTGAAATGGGGGTAATAGAGGAATCCAGCAGTAACTGGGCGAGCCCGATAGTTTTGGTTCCCAAAACAGACGGCTCAGTGCGGTTCTGTGTGGATTATCGCAAGGTGAATGCAGTGTCGAAATTCGACGCGTATCCAATGCCGCGTGTGGACGAATTGCTTGACCGGCTCGGTACAGCTCGATTTTATTCGACACTGGACTTGACGAAAGGGTATTGGCAGATCCCCTTGTCTCCATTATCCAAAGAAAAGACCGCTTTCACGACGCCGTTTGGATTACACCAATTCGTGACCCTTCCGTTCGGGCTGTTCGGGGCACCGGCTACCTTTCAGCGACTCATGGACAAGATCCTACGGCCCCATGCTGCATATGCAGCTGCCTATCTGGACGACATTATTATTTTTAGTAATGATTGGCAGCGGCATATGCAGCATCTGAGGGCTGTCCTGAGGTCGCTGAGAGGGGCTGGGCTCACGGCCAACCCGAAGAAGTGTGCAATTGGGCGCGTGGAAGTAAGATATCTGGGCTTCCACTTGGGTTATGGACAGGTGCGTCCCCAAATTGATAAGACGGCAGCAGTTGCGACCTGTCCGCATCCCAAGACCAAAAAGGAGGTCAGACAGTTCCTCGGGCTGGCAGGATATTACAGACGGTTTGTTCCTAATTATTCGGACCTCACCAGCCCGTTGACTGATCTGACTAAAAAGGATGCACCAGATACGGTCCAGTGGACGGAGCTGTGCCAGCAGGCCTTTACCCAGGTGAAGGCTGCTTTATGTGGCGGGCCGTTGCTTCATTCTCCTGATTTCTCTCTCCCCTTTATGTTGCAGACAGATAAACTGTCTGCAACATAACTGACAGATTTAAATGCAACTGATTTATATATCACTGCACTGGTGAGTGTGACGACTGTGGACATCAGTAGGATTGACAGTCAGTTCTTCATCTTCCTCTGCTCTGCACTTTAGTACAAACTTTTCATCAACTCTCTTAACAATTCTGTGAATGTGAATGTGAGAAAAACTTCAGAGTACAGCGCCAAAGTCAGACACAAGCACTGATAACTGCTGACGAAAAACACTAAGACAGAAACACACATCAAACTACTCCTGAATAACACAATATTTCATAGACTTTTATTGAATTTTGCATTTTGTGTGCAAAAAAAGTTTGAAAAAAATGTTGCAACATTCCCCAGTTTCATAATAATGATAATAATAATGACATAATATCCATGTGTACCTGTTGTATCTTACTGTTTGGCTGTTACCCTGGCCAGGTCTCTCTTGTAAAAGAGATTTTAAATCTCAATGAGACTTCCTGGTTAAAATAAAGGTAAAATAAAAAAAAAATCCATGCACATAGTCAGTCCGATTTTAAATGCTAAACAGAAAACATTCAAATCAATTCAAAACACAATCAAACTGGACACAAATATAAAACAAGTTACATAAAACAAACATATGAATGTCATGTATCAATGTCTGACTGTCACAAAACCCTCTGCCGAACATAAAGTGAACAACAAGCTCTTCTGCTCAGTTCAAAGAGTCACATTATTTTGAGGTAAATATCCTTGACCACAGCTGCTGTTTGTAAACTTATTTAAAAAGTACATTACAATGATCTTTAGCAAAATATTGTGTAAGAATTGAAAATATCTAAAGATATTTTAAAATGAACAAAGACATTTGCTTTCCTGTTTCAACCCCCTCTCTCTTGCTACAAGGGCCATTTGGAAGACACAAAGGTGTTGATAGCGATCAAGGCCTGTAGGCCAAGATGCGTGTACATCGGGGGTCTACAAATGGTCACACCTTTAGTACAGTGGGGGAAGTTTTAATCTTCTGATTGGTCAGTTTGAATGTCTCACATTTGGGTTTCGGTCACATGGTCAAGGAAGGGATAAAAGAACATTGTAACTATCGCTCTGGCTCTTTTCTATGCTCTGCTCTTTTTCTATGCTCTTCTCTCTTTTCTATGCTCTTCTTTCTTGGATTCTTGGCTTTTCTTGGGCACTCTCTGGCCCTCTTTCTCTCTCTCTCTCTCTCTCTCTCTCTGTCTCTTTCTCTCTCTCAGGTAACTTTTTACATACGATTAATGGTATATGATTTTAGCATCTCATACATCTATTTTGTAATTATTTTAAGTGTAACCATAATCAGATATTGTCATTAAACCCTTTCTATTACAAGTGATGTGCTAACTAGTTTTGATTTAGTATTAACATTAATGTGCTCCCTATTGCAATACAGTATTGTCACACTATAGCAACGCTCTCCCACATATTTTGCTATTGTAACTGCGCTTATTTCCGTCGTTGGTATAAGTTGCAGTGGGTGGTAATAGACAAGAAATGTACAGTTTTCTACCATCTTGCTGATAAAGTTTCTTTAGTCGCTCGGCAAACCTTACAGCCTGAACCCCTGTAGGAGTTCCACCCTTACAATTGTGTACACTATCAATGGGTCTACATTCAAAAGAAATATAATGTTTGTAAATTGTTGTAAAATGTTAAAGACTGGGGCAGTGAAAGTTAAATGGTGAAGCATCTGAAATCATAATGATACAAACTGATTAACTGTTAGGAAAAAATGTTTTTTGTTTGTTTGTTTTCTCTCAAATTGCCAAATCTACATCATAGAAATGTTTCAGACCACTTAAAAGCTTTGCAAGGATTTGAGGCAGTGGGTGTGGTTTGAGTTATACAGTCCCTCCTTGTTTTTCTGGCTCCTACCCCACATCATCATAGTCTGTTTTTAGAAAACAAGAGAAAATTAATTTATTAATACATACTTTGCCAATATTGATGTGTTTATAATACTTTTTAGTCAAGTTAAATGAGCTATCAAGGTCACAGAAATTGATATTATAACACGTTTATAAAAACTAAATGTAAATTCATTCAGTGTAAGGTAAAAAGATGTCAGTAACGTACCAAACACATCACTCATATACTCCCTGACATTCTTCACATCATCATAATCCTCCTGAACACCATCTAATATAAATGTTTCTATTATTAATTACATGAGTTTATATGACAATATAATTTGAAGACAAACAAACAAAAAATGTGTAATTTGAGAGAGTAATGTGAAACCCACACCTGCTTTATCATTGGAGAATTGTCGTACAATGATGACATCATCATAGTTTTCTGGCAAGTCAAAATAGAAAAAATAATGAAAAATGTAATGCATCCATTAAATGTACAAAATCTGGGATTTTGAAACAGTGCATATGTATAATTAAAATGCATATAAATCTATATTGTTAAACCTGTAGAAATTATTATAAGAATAAACCTGTATCACGAGGTCTCAGTCCAACAGTGATTATATCATCATAATTCTCAGGTGTGACTTGCTGCTCTTCTAAATGAGTTAATAGACAAAAACTGCTTTTACTATTCAGAGGCCTAATAGTTCATTTAATTTAGTGAAATCAGTTAAAGTCACTGACCTTCTGGCCCTTCAGTGGTGGTGACGTCATTAGGAGCGGCTCCTAGAGAATTTGCTTTAAAAAAAAATGTAGATTCAGTAAATTTCTGCTTTTAGATTTATATAATTTAAACTGAGTTAATAAAAAAATTCACTTAGCAGGTTAATTAAACATCCATTCACTTTTGTACGTAGTAGATAAGATTTGAGTTATATTGGTTTATATTTCAGTCGTCTAACCTGAAAGAAACTCATCAGCATCTTCATACCCAGAATGCTGTTCTTCGGAAAGGACACTTCCTGTTATGGGGAAGTTGATCCATCCGACATGTTCACAATCATAAATCAGCCAAAATCTCCACTTCCTCTGAATCACAACACTAACCCTGCATCATTTCAAATAACACACAAAAGTCCCACAAATGGATCTATGTGATTTAATATACTCACCTCTATGAATAAAGTGATTACCTTATTGATCTCCACAAATCAGACACTCTGACACTTACTCACCCCTCTTAGTGAAGAAACTGTGTCTGTTAGTGGATCTTTGATGAAGCTCCTCATAAACGGCCTCAGTCGTGCTCCTGTGTCTCCTCTTAGAGAGAGCTGTGAGTGTAGAGAGACAAACCTGCTGTCAGTTCACAACACATGACTGATCAGACACTGAATAAGACACAATATGACAGTCTCTGGATCTCTCCTACCTCTCCTCATCACTCTGTTCTGCTGAATCAGTATAAGCAGTGGCACTAAGAGCAGTAAGAGCACAACTCCCAGAACAATCACAAGCACAGAGAGAGACGCTGCTGGAGGAGTTTGTGGACGAGAGACTGATGTTGAGCTCACTGTCTGAGAAACTGGAGGAGAAGATGATGTTGTTGTGGCAGGAGGAGTGGACACTGACAAATCTGGAAAAACAGACACAAACACATTCAATATCATGCAAATATACAAATATTATTTATTCTACAATTATCTAAAATTTATTTTCTGTGACCTGCACAGGTGAGTCCAGCGTGATCTTTGTTGGAGCAGTCAGTGTGGTTCTTCAGGGAGAGAGGACAGTCCCACAGGTGAATCTCATTCCCTCTGCACTCGACTCTGTTCAGCCACACAACACCTTCACCAGCACCAAAGACTGAATTCCCATCAGCCCTCAGTGCTGCTCCACAACCCAGCTGCCTGCAGACCACCTGAGCATCGCTGATGTCCCACAGATCATCACAGACTGAGCCCCACACAGCGTTATGATACACCTCCAGCCTCCCAGAGCACCAGCCCTCCCCTCCACTCAGTCTGAGAGGAACATGATCTAAAAGAAACACATCAAACATAAGGAGAGACATTGTCCAGTAGAGCACTCAGAAGAGAACAGTCATACTTCCTGGAGGTATGCGTGTAGATAAGTGCATATCTTGAGATAAAATTGTGCTGGTGCCCCATGTCAGAACACCGTTAGCTTACATTGCATACAGCTCTTGTGATTTTTATGTTGTTTTCCATCACATTAACTTACCTGAACACTGTCTTTGATGTGAAGATGTGGAGCATGTCAAGTAGCTTCGACTCTCCTGCTCTATAAAAATGTTAATTCAGTAAATTGTATTTATATATATTTATTTTTCCAGTATTACTGTCATAGAAATTTGTATGCATCAGTCTTACCGGAGCAGGTGATTTTGGCCACTTCATCTTTATCACAGTCATTCTGTCCCCAGGGTGAAGATGGACACTGCCAAAGATTTGAATCATGAGGTCGACATTTCACTTTATCTAGCCAGTTTGAAGCTGAATGCAGTCGTGGTGTAGAATCAGACAAAACACCAGATCTTCCACAGTTCAGCTCTTGACAGATCAGACTCACTGTGTCTGTTTCCATCTGGTTCCAGCACACATTACCCCAGGATCCATTGTAGAAAACCTCCACATTCCCTTCACAGCCCTCAGTTAACCTGATCTCTTTAAACTCTAGATGGAAAAATCCCCAAATTGGACATTATGGAGATGTAAATCTGTTGTTGAAATTTCTAAAAATCTATTAATTTTAAGCTTAAAGGGGTGGTTAAGTGTTTTTTTTCTAGGCTTGATTGTGTTCTTGGGGCGCAGTTTAACATGTCTTAATGCTTTGTTTTTTTGAAAACGCTGTATTTTTCATATACAGGTCCTTCTCAAAAAATTAGCATATTGTGATAAAAGTTCATTATTTTCCATAATGTAATGATAAAAATTAAACTTTCATATATTTTAGATTCATTGCACACCAACTGAAATATTTCAGGTCTTTTATTGTTTTAATACTGATGATTTTGGCATACAGCTCATGAAAACCCCAAATTCCTATCTCAAAAAATTAGCATATCATGAAAAGGTTCTCTAAACGAGCTATTAACCTAATCATCTGAATCAACTAATTAACTCTAAACACCTGCAAAAGATTCCTGAGGCTTTTAAAAACTCCCAGCCTGGTTCATTACTCAAAACCGCAATCATGGGTAAGACTGCCGACCTGACTGCTGTCCAGAAGGCCATCATTGACACCCTCAAGCGAGAGGGTAAGACACAGAAAGAAATTTCTGAACGAATAGGCTGTTCCCAGAGTGCTGTATCAAGGCACCTCAGTGGGAAGTCTGTGGGAAGGAAAAAGTGTGGCAAAAAACGCTGCACAACGAGAAGAGGTGACCGGACCCTGAGGAAGATTGTGGAGAAGGACCGATTCCAGACCTTGGGGGACCTGCGGAAGCAGTGGACTGAGTCTGGAGTAGAAACATCCAGAGCCACCGTGCACAGGCGTGTGCAGGAAACAAATTACCACTTGTAAATGGTTTACTGACCATGGTATTACTGTGCTCAATTGGCCTGCCAACTCTCCTGACCTGAACCCCATAGAGAATCTGTGGGATATTGTGAAGAGAAAGTTGAGAGACACAAGACCCAACACTCTGGATGAGCTTAAGGCCGCTATCGAAGCATCCTGGGCCTCCATAACACCTCAGCAGTGCCACAGGCTGATTGCCTCCATGCCACGCCGCATTGAAGCGGTCATTTCTGTGAAAGGATTCCCGACCAAGTATTGAGTGCATAACTGAACATAATTATTTGAAGGTTGACTTTTTTTTGTATTAAAAACACTCTTCTTTTATTGGTCGGATGAAATATGCTAATTTTTTGAGATAGGAATTTTGGGTTTTCATGAGCTGTATGCAAAAATCATCAGTATTAAAACAATAAAAGACCTGAAATATTTCAGTTGGTGTGCAATGAATCTAAAATATATGAGTTTAATTTTTATCATTACATTATGGAAAATAATGAACTTTTATCACAATATGCTAATTTTTTTAGAAGGACCTGTATTTTACGTTTATTCTACACCTCTGTTTCTTTTACTGTCTATGGTTTCCACTGTCATATGAACGGCTCGTTTACTTCCTGCTTCTATGAAACCACTCCCTCCGAAATACGCAATGTGCTGATTGGTTAGCAGGTTGGTAGCTGGCCCACTGTATCGTGATTCGCTGAAGCGTCCGGAAACGCCACACCTCAACACCATTCGTTGCTTCAGTCAAAATGTAAATAATAGCGCCTATATTGCTGTATCAAATTGAGCCTAATCAGACCCAGACGAAGAGGGTAAAGCAGAACATCTGCATTCGAGGCTTTTAAAGGATGTTTGTGAATGGTATTTCATTTTGTATTTGTGTCAAAGTGTTTAGATATGCTGTCACTGCTGTTTGTTAACTTTCAATATACGGTTTTATCCTGATTAAAGCTTTACTGTAGCCGAATACATGACTGTAGTCGCATTTTTGTAAAGGTAACGTTTAATTTATAGCATGAACAACTGTTTGTCTATGAACATAGAAGTTTGTTGGCATTTGTTGAAGTATGCGCTAGAATTTAGCTAACTGGCTAGCGAAGCAAAAACAAGTTGCTCTTTGTATATGTCCTTGATGCAACCAAAAATAGCAACAGAACTAATGTTATACGTTTAAAAGACATGTACAAACAATAAAACGTACTTACAGTTTGAAGCCAATAAACAGCAGCTTCTGCTTTTAAAGTGGGAACTGCTTCTTTCAGTAAAAGCCTTTGTGCAAATCCAGCATTGAACTCGTGTAGATTCTGGAAGCTGTCTTCAGCGCCGCATCCAGTGTAGAAAATATCACAGACTATAATGGGTTCTATTATCTTTTGACGCGTCGCTCGCGTACGTTGTACACAACTCTGGCTTGTTCGACTTGATGCAGCGCCGCACAGACCGATCGGCGGCTGACTTGAAGCAGTGCATGCCGGTAAGAAATTTTGTCCGACTTGAGACAGCGCCGACCCCATGTGACTGTGACGTATGGCTTCAAAGTACCGCGAGAGCGATTCGAGATCAGCCGCCTGAGTCGGCCAGCGCAGTTTCTCAAGAGGAGCTGCACGAGCGCTGATGACAACACAGCTGTTTCATGACTGGCCGGATTCACCGCATGACAACGATCACGTGTGTTTCGTGTTTATTGTCACGCCTTCAGCTCCACTAATTTATAACAGTTAAAGCTCTTTTCATATAGTCGCGATGTTGTATTGTGTCATGTTTATTAAAATAAAACGGATAAAAAACAAAGACCCCACTACATTGGCATTTAAATAATATATGCTTATGTTGAACTTTATTCTTGTAAAAACAGACGCTGTAAGCAGTACATAAAGTTTTGAATGAAAATGTCTCTGAAACATCAGTGTATTTGTCAAATATTGCATTTATTTCACTTCAGCTGTGATCAAGTATACAAACGCAGCGCAAGCGTCACTACGAGAAGCAGAAAGTGTCCGATTTCATGTCTCCGTTTTCAGCTCCTCCCCGCCTGCACACGGATACTCTCGCCGATCGGTTGCATCCGGCCGCAGCCGATGTCGAACACACCTTTTGTTTCCACGTTCTGCACCACATGGCCTCGCCCGCTTTGTTGCGCGTTCCCAGAGGCGTATTTTGAGGGTTTATGATGTCACCAACCCGTTGTAGTCCAAAACAGGTTGTTTTTGTAAGCATTAAACTGCCATAACTTTAAAAGACAATATCTCAGTTTGCATTGAACTTTCAGCGCTGTAACTTTGCAGATACTGTTTATGCTCAAGCAGCAACATTACACACTAACTAAAGTTAAAAAAGTGAAATCGCATTGAACCACCCCTTTAATGAAACAAACACAACTATGTACTATTTACCTGAGCACACGACTCCTACATCCTCCTTGTGTTGACAGTCATGTTTTCCCCAGCCTGGAGAAGAGCAGCTCCACAGGGACGTCTCATTCCCCTCACACTCCACCTCATCCAGCCATATGGGTCCAGAACCAGGACCAAACCAGGCTGGTACCTGCTGGTTACTGAGGGCCACTCCACACTGCAGCTGTCTGCACACCACATGGGCATCTTTAATATCCCAGGAGTCATCACACACTGTCCCCCATGAGCCGCTGTGAAAAACCTCCAGCCTCCCTGCACAGTCTCCCCCAGAACCCACCAGCCTGATGGACCCGCGACCTGATATTCAGAGAAAGAGAAACACATTATTGATCACTAACAACTGAAGAATCTGCCCAGATGTTGCTCTTCTCACCAAGGCAGGTGATTGACAGCTGTTGTGTGGAGCTGCAGTTGAGAGTTTGTGGAGAGCTGCAGTTCCCCAGATGAGCTTCACTCCCAGAGCACTGGAAGCCCGTCACACACTCATGACTGTGTTCAGGACTGGATAAAGAGGAGCCGGAGAAGTTCAGCACAGAGCCACAGCCCAGCTGTCTGCAGACCACAGAGAATTCAGTGAGACTCCAGGAGTCCAGCAGAACTCTCCTCCAGACCTGATGGATGGAAACTTCCACCTCCCCCTCACACTGTCTCTCTCCAGACAACCGCACCAGACCATCATGAACAGCCAGAGAGGAATCTGAAGAGAATATCTGACGTTTTACTAAAATGTTGCAATTTTGAGAATATGATTTACATTAATAATGCATTTTACATAATAGTAAAGGAATTCAGAAATAAATGACAAGGGCATTAATCTTTCAGTCTGAAATGAACATGTGAAACAGTAAAGGAAGAGAACTTAAATATTGTATTTACACTTTTTAATCTTTCAGCAGCACAATATCAGTGAATCTTCCAGTAATATGAACTCACCAGAGCAGATGACTCCAACATCTCGTCTATGAGAACATTCAGCTCGACTCCATGAAGAGATGGAACATTCTGAGAGTTTTGTTTCATTCCCGTCACAATCAAACACATCAGCCAAGATTTCACCACTTCCCTCTCCAAACCAGTCTGATCCCACAACAGACACAGCAATCCCACAATTCAGCTGTCTACAGAGGACACTGGCAGCTCTCATATCCCAGCATGCATCACACACTGTGCCCCATTTACTGAAGTACTGATGCTCAACTCGACCAGAACAAGAGTCTGAACCTTTCATCAGTTTGGCCTCTGTGTAACCTGAATAAAGAAAAGAGAATAGTCTATTAAAATACTGTATATTGCAACTGACAGAGAAGATACTTTATCAAATACAAATGAAGAGACTCTGAATATTGATAATTTACCAGAACAGATCAGTCCCACATTATTGCCACTGGAGCAGTTGTGTTGGTGTGATGGTGACAGTGAACAAAATGAAATCTGAGACTCATTTCCTCTGCACTGAATCTCTTGTGTCCACATCTGAGCGTCTCCTTTTCCAAAAGCATCTTCTCCCAGCACCTGTACAGGAGCTCCACAGTCCAGCTCTCTACACACAACCTCTGCATCCTGCTGGTCAAAGGCAGCAGCACACACTGTGTTCCATGTGTTCCCCTGAAGTATCTCTAACCTCCCAGAGCAGAGGTGAGATCCATTAACTAGTCTGGAAGCTTTATGACCTGTTCATATTACATGAATGACAGTGCACAGTAGACAAAAACAAATGCTTGACAGTTAAATACAATAACCATTCAAACATTTACAGTTTTCCAAACAAAATATTCTTTATGTCACAGCAAATTCATAGGCAATCAGTTAAATTATTCACCCGAACAGATGACACCGGCATCATAATTGTGAATACAATCATGTATTCTCCATCCTGATGACCCACAGTTCTTCAGTGTTGACTCTGATCCAATACATAAAACACTACTCATCCAGATTGGTCCTAATCCTGGTCCAAAGTGAGCTTTACTCAGAGCATCTACAGGTTCTCCACAGTCCAGCTCTCTACACACCACTGCAGCATCAGCCGAATCCCAGGATTTATGACACACTGTTCCCCACCGACCTCTATGAAGAACCTCCACTCTACCAGCACAGCGACTGTGACCACCAACCAACCTCACATTCTTTTTATCTAAGTGGCAGAAAAATACAGACAGAGACTATGGGTGCAGCTCCATAAGCACACTAGTTCGCGTATCAGTATATTGTGTACACAAATTCGAGCACCGGTAAAGCACATTGGCTCTTCCCCACTGGTATTTATTAACAACACACAGGATCAATATCTTTCTAACATTTTTTTTAAGCTGTTTAAAGTATGTTATGAAATATACTTTGATTTTTGATTTATATCTCTGCAACATTTTAGCTAAATTTTAATTATAAATATTAACTAGACTGTTCACTACCTATCTACTGATGTTTATGCTTACATTTCATTAATTAACAATTTTCTATCATGTCATGATGATATTGTGTTAATATTGTGTTGGTTTGTGCGATTTGTTTTGTACTTCAGAATTTCCATTAAGGGAACATAGGTTTTGGACTGCATTGTGGGATTTTTATGGAGCTAACAATCCAGTGCACTCAAAGGATTTTGTTATTGAGACGGCCCTTAAAGGGATAATTCACCCAAAAATTAAAATTCTGTCATCATTTACTCACCCTCTTCTGGTTGTTCCAAACCTGTATACATTTCTTTGTTCTGTTGAACACAAAGGAAGATATTTTGAAGAATGTGGGAAACTGAACAGTTCTGGGGCACCATTTACTTCCGTAGTATTTTTTTTCCTACTATGGAAGTCAATGGTGCCCATAAGTGGCCTGGTTACAAACTGGTTACAAAATATCTTCCTTTGTGTCCAGCAGAACAAATAAATTTATACAGGTTTGGAACAACTTTAGGGTGAGTAAATGATGACAGAATTTTCATTTTTGGGTGAACTATCCCTTTAAAATGGCTGGCTCCCAGGTCAGTGTTCTGACTACTGAACTAAGGAGCTGACTGAGACAACACCCTATGAGTAAAAGGTATGTTACTTTCATATTATTTTAACTCACCAGCACAGAACAGCCCCTGGTATTTATCATGTGAACAGCTGTTTTTGTCTAAGGATGTTGGACAGAAGTGAATCTGAGACTCATTTCCTCTGCACTGAATCTCTTGTGTCCACATCTGAGTGTCTCCTTTGGCAAAAGCATCTTCTCCCAGCACCTGTACAGGAGCTCCACAGTCCAGCTCTCTACACACAACCTCTGCATCCTGTTGGTCAAAGGCAGCAGCACACACTGAAACCCACGACTGATTATGAAGAACTTCAATTCTCCCAGAGCAACTGGAGTTTCCAATAAGCCTGACACCTGAAGTATCAAGAGATAAGAAACATTTCAAATCTGTTTGTTATGTAAATGTATAATTCTTGTCATTACTGGTCTACTACAAAGCATCACTTATTAATGTGAAACGAGTAAAATAGTCAAATTATTGTCAATCCAAACTCATCTGACTTCCTTTTATGAAACATAAAAGGTTAATTTTACAGAAAATCCTGGTGTTCTTTTCAAAATAATGACATTAAAATAAGAAAAAGAAAGAAAATTGTGTTCCACAGAACAAAGTCATAGCGGTTTGAAAAGACACAAAGTAAATGATGACTGAATTTTCATTTTTTTGGTGAACTATCCCTTTGAAGCAGTTGGTTATCAGTGATGTAAAATAGGTCAGGGTTTGGAGCAGTTTACCTGAGCAGATGACTCCTGCATCTTTTGTATGATCACAGTCATAAAAACCCCAATTTACTGATCCACAGTTTTTCAGTGTAGATTCTGATCCAGTACATAACTTGCGATTTGTCCAAATTGGTCCTGATCCTGGTCCAAAGTGAGCATAATGCAGAGTATCTACAGGTTCTCCACAGTCCAGCTCTCTACACACCACTGCAGCATCAGCCATATCAAAGTCAACACCACACACTGTTCCCCACTGACCTCTATGAAGAACCTCCACTCTACCAGCACAGCGACTGTGACCACCAACCAACCTCACTCTCATGTTGTCTATAAAATGAATAAAAAGGGAGTAAAGACATATGGACAAAGAGAAAGAATGAAGAAAAATATATCAAAAACTATGATAAAATTAACTAAAATTTAGTGTAGATTTTGGGAACATTAAATTTGGATTCAGTTTATTAAAAAAAGTGCTCAAACCTGCACACACCAAGCCAACATCATTTTCATTTGAACAGTTGTTTTTATGAGATGGTGATGTTGGGCAGTTGTGAATCTGAGACTCATTTCCTCTGCACTGAATCTCTTGTGTCCACATCTGAGCGTCTCCTTTGCCAAAAGCATCTTCTCCCAGCACCTGTACAGGAGCCCCACAGTCCAGCTCTCTACACACAACCTCTGCATCCTGCTGGTCAAAGGCAGCAGCACACACTGACATCCATGTCTGATTATGAAGTATCTCTAACCTCCCAGAGCAGCGAGAACTTCCAACCAGCCTGACTTCTGAAAGAACAACACAGGAAAGAACAAAATTTAAAGTTATAGAACTTAAATAATCAATCATATAATGAGAAATCATATTTTCCTTTATCTTTTGAAATAAAAGATATTTATGATAACATATTATACATGTCAGCAAATGTTTTTTCAAGTCCAAAAAGGCCTTGAAAGTAAGATACAAAAATGGCTCATATAGAAAACAGTGTATAGTTATTGTTACTGTAAAAATATGCCCACCTTTTCATGTCAACAATGTCTATGAATGAATCCTTTCAGGGAATTAAATTAAAATGTATTATTAGAAACAAGCTTCTAAAGTTTATTTTTAACAAGGTCCCTGATTATTACAGTCTGAACTTAACAGTTCATGTGGTCAAAAAAAAGGTGGAAAATGGTCATGAAAAGTTAAATTATGACTGACTGCTTTTGACGCAATTGTTTTGTACATTAAGACAGGATTTTTAGCTTTAGCTTACCTGAACAAATGACTTGAGCGCTTTTATTAAGACACACATCAGGATCAGTCGGTTGCATGAATCCACATTTCTTAAGTGTAGACTCTGAACCAGCACACATCACATTTTTCATCCTAAAAACTGGTTTTGATCCCAGTCCAAAATGAGCATCACTCAGAGCATCTACAGGTTCTCCACAGTCCAGCTCTCTACACACCACTGCAGCATCAGCCAAATCCCAACCAGTACCACACACTGTTCCCCACTGACCTCTGTGATGAACCTCCACTCTACCAGCACAGCGACTGTGACCACCAACCAACCTCACATTTACTATGTCTGTGAATGTATGAAAAAAAAGCTATTGTAAATTTAAAATGTTATAATAAAATGAATAAAATGAAATGTGTTTTGTTGCACTTTTAACTGTTACCGGTACACAGCAAACTAATGTTGTGCTCATGTGAACAGTTGTTTTCTTCTAATGGTGATGTTGGACAGAGGTGAATCTGAGACTCATTTCCTCTGCACTGAATCTCTTGTCTCCACATCTGAGCATCTCCTTCGCCAAAAGCATCTTCTCCCAGCACCTGTACATGGAGCCCCACAGTCCAGCTCTCTACACACAACCTCTGCATCCTGCTGGTCAAAGGCAGCAGCACACACTGAAACCCACGTCTGATTATGAAGTATCTCTAACCTCCCAGAGCAGCGAGAACCTCCAACCAGCCTGACTTCTAAATAAGCCAACACAGATAAACAAAAGCATGACTTATTTATGGAGCTTCAAGATAATGATTTGTACATAAAAGCCATTTTATTTTTAGTGTTATAATAAATAAATAATGTAATGAAATCTATTTATTATTTAAGTTAACATTTTAAAATCTACTTCTTAAAAAATTAGAAGCCATTAGGGATCTTACAAAGATATTAATTTGAATATGTAAAATACTTTACCTGAGCAGATGACTCCAGCATCTTCAGTGTGATCACAGTTGCTTCTACCCCATCCTCCTGACCCACAGTTTTTCAGTGTAGATTCTGATCCATTACACATAACAAAACTCATCCAGATTGGTCCTGATCCTGGTCCAAAATAAGCATCACTCAGAGCATCTACAGGTTCTCCACAGTCCATCTCTCTACACACCACTGCAGCATCAGCCAAATCCCAGAGATCACCACACACTGTTCCCCACTGACCTCTATGAAGAACCTCCACTCTACCAGCACAGCGACTGTGACCACCAACCAACCTCACATTCACACCGTCTAAATATTAAGCAGTAATAATGAAAGAGATGAAGGGATGAGTTTAATTCATAGCATTACAAAGTAGGAGAAGTGGCAAAATGGGACACGCACATCTGAATATTTAAAAGAATATTTAGAGTTCAATTCAAGTTGAGCTCAATCAACACAATAGGTATGTTGATTAATGAAAAAAATGAATGCTGACTCCCTCCTTTTTATTAAATAACTGAGGGTTAAAAGACAGAAATGTGAAGCTTATAATTTTATAAAAGCACTTAAATAAATTATCCTAAAATGCATATATTATTTCAGCTGTAGGTTTAAAACATTATTACAGGATTTATATCATTACATTATTGTCATGGAAACAATTCTGTAAAAATGGATATAACTTTGCACAGAAGAGGTTAGTAAGCAATTTTTTTCCACACTAAAATCATGTTAACACACATATTATTTACATCTTGCTTTTATATTATTGAGAGAGTGAGTATTTAAAGTTTACGGATTGACCCCATTCTCTTCCACTGTAAATGTCTCACTGTAACCCAGTTTTTGTTTCTTTAAAAAAAGGAAGGAAAAGTAGAAATGTATTTTTGTGGTTAACAAAATTATGCCACAAATGATGTTAATTAAACAAACCATATTAAACCTGGTGTATTCCCATTAAATTTCATAGTTCTTCTGCAGCTGAGCTCTTGGCATTGTGTAAGATCTAACATGGTAACCCTGTTTGTTATGATCTTCATTTTCTTGTGATCTTGACATAACATAATATAGCATTTATGCTGCTGGACATTTTTTTTTCTTTTTTGTAAAAATGTTCATGGGATTTGTTCAAGCTTTTTTTGAGACTACAGAAGATTACAAGAAAAAAAAACACACACAATAATAATAAACAACCTCTAAGGGTTACTGTAAATAACAAATATTAACATTATTTTAATAATGATATATTATAATGAATAAAAAGAAGACCATCATGTAAAACTTATTAAAGCTCTTTATAAATTGGAGAGAGAGAGAGAATGAAAGAAAAATTGTCTGTTATACACAGGAGCACATTCAAAATATTGTGACAATGCGATTACACAGACATCTAAAAAAACACATTACAGTATAGTTTAATTTTAAGTGATTAAATAACAGTCTGACCCAGTCATTCCTAAAAATAACTTAATCTCTTTAGTTTCTTGTGTACTTACCAGCTGTGAAGAGTTTAACAACTGTAGTCAGTAAAATGAGTGTCAGGCATCTCTCCATCTCTCTCTGCTTGATTAATTCAACATCCAGTAAAGCTTCTCCGCACTGATGATACAGAAGTACAGACATCCTCTCACACCCCTCAATGAGAGAGAAAGAGGTCCAACACCCTCCAATCACACTCACTGTTACCTTATTAGACACAACAGAGGAAATCATCAAACAACTTCTCCATATATATCTGTAGTAAGTGGTGATGAACTCCTCCTCCCCACCCTCAAGATGCCTCATTGAGGGGATACAGAAACACACACACACACACACACATATTTGACTTACAGGAGACAGGAAACTCTCCAGTTTATTTACAGCATCAAAGCCAAACACCTGCAGAGAAGAGATAAAAGCACTGATAACTAACTGTGAATGTCCTAAACACTGTCTATTAGTGTATACATATGTTAGCATGATATTAACATGTAATAAACTCAACTTTGTAAAATAAATACTCTTTTTAAAAAGCATTTAAGTAAATGTTTGCCAAGAGCACAGCATACAAGTAAGCCCTTATTACACTAATTAGAGGGAGAAAAAAATATTTTGTGAAACATTTTATCTATATCTCAAAATACTTCCTGCAACTAATGTGACATTTTCCTAATTGAACAAAAGTGGTTTCTTTCAGGTGGCCCACAAAAACCATAATTATCAGTGATGATGAGTTTGTTGTTCACCCTGTGACCAGCAGAGAGAGCCAGTGAACTACATTTCTGCCAAATCACCTTGTTTTGCACATTCATACTTCAAGAGACGGGACAAATTAACGTTGAATATTTAAACAAATGAAATAATAAATGACACTTCAATTTTTTTATATGAAAGAAACTTTTATTTTGATAACATTAGTTAAGCTATATTTCACACATCAAAAACAGTGAGCAGTGAAACAGTACTGAATAATGATGAATGAAAAAAATAGCTTCAAATAAACGCCCCGCAAATGTAACATAAAAAAACAACAAAAACTATTGTTGGTTTTCAAGTCATTCATACGGTCTCTTCCCGTCTATGTTCCTGGCCAGAGTATTTTTCAAGGGCCCGATAAGTCGACTATATTACAAAGAAACTGAGTGGGCTTTCTTATAGTTTTGATCAAAATAATATGAAGTAGGTATTTTACCATGACATCACATCCCTATTTTAGCCTACATCTTTAGCCGCTTTTCCACTGTCGGACCAGAATGTTTGCCATTTATTTAGCCTGTCTGCTTGAGAGAATAAAGTACAATAAACAAAACATATGTTTGCTAAACTTACATGAAGTGATTTTTGTTATGAAACTTACCTGGCAGATAGTAGTGAATGATCTCTATGATCGCAGACGCGGCGTATTTAATACTGTAATGTATATGCAGGTTTCTCACATACTCTGTTTCCAGTGAGTATGTGTACAACTCGCTCAGGGCGGGGTCTATGCTAATACAACAGTGTCTGTCAACAGTCATGGGCGGGGCCTGTACAAAGTGATGTCACTTTGTACATAATCTGTGAATGGCTTGTTCTGAGACACTGCTTATGACAGCTTTTATCATTATAGGGTGGTTGTGTACACACACTGCCAACACACAACACACATTTATGTTTAAACATCATGTAAAAGGGAATTTTGCATAATAGGTCCCCTTTAAAGTACTGACAAAGTCACCCAGGTGTCATGAGAGTGAATGTGGGAAACACAAAAGGCTTGTTCGACTTCATGCAGCGCTGCACAGACCGATCGGCGGCTGACTTGAAGCAGTGCATGCCAGTAAGAAATTTTGTCCGACTTGAGACAGCGCCAACGCCATGTGACTGTGACATATGGCATCAAAGTACTGCGAGAGCTATTCGAAAGCAGCCGACTGAGGCCCGGTCCCAAATGGCACCCTAAAACCTCACGGTCTTCCTCTGAGGCTGCGTTCCACTCCACTTTTAGATACGCACTCGCAAACTTCTCTAAGCATTTCCCCGTGGTGGAATCCCTGCCGCCATTTTAAAATGCGTTCCACTTCGTGAAGTTGACAAGAGAAGTTTATTTGAAGAGACCCTCATTCCCTTGATTTTTACAGAGGGAGCGAGTCTACTTCATATGTAGCCTAGGCGGCTCCATACACAATGCAACATGATTGTGACGTCACCGCAAATCGCGTTTAATTTTCCCCACCACAAACAACTCTGTGTTATATATATTTATATATATATATATACACACAGTGGGTATGGAAGGTATTCAGACCCCCTTAAATTTTTCACTCTTTGTTATATTGCAGCCATTTGCTAAAAGCATTTAAGTTCATTTTTTTTTCCTCATTAATGTACACACAGCACCCCATATTGACAGAAAAACACAGAATTGTTGACATTTTTGCAGATTTATTAAAAAAGAAAAACCGAAATATCACATGGTGCTAAGTATTCAGACCCTTTGCTCAGTATTTAGTAGCACCCTTTTTGATCTAATACAGCCATGAGTCTTTTTGGGAAAGATGCAACAAGTTTTTCACACCTGGATTTGGGGATCCTCTGCCATTCCTCCTTGCAGATCCTCTCCAGTTCTGTCAGGTTGGATGGTAAACGATGGTGGACAGCCATTTTTAGGTCTCTCCAGAGATGCTCAATTGGGTTTAAGTCAGAGCTCTGGCTGGGCCATTCAAGAACAGTCACAGAGTTGTTGTGAAGCCACTCCTTCGTTATTTTAGCTGTGTGTTTAGGGTCACAGCTGGACTCAGATGAAGGTGTAGAACCATCTCAAGGATGATCAGAAGAAATGGACAGCACCTGAGTTAAATATATGAGTGTCACAGCAAAGGGTCTGAATACTTAAGACCATGTGATATTTCAGTTTTTCTTTTTTAATAAATCTGCAAAAATGTCAACAAATATGTGTTTTTCTGTCAATATGGGGTGCTGTGTGTACATTAATGAGGAAAAAAATTAACTTAAATGATTTTAGCAAATGGCTGCAATATAACAAAGAGTGAAAAATGTAAGGGGGTCTGAATACTTTCCGTACCCACTGTATATATATATATATATAATTTTTTATTTTTTTTTACCCAAACACACCTATATACAAATAGAATGCTACATTAAACAATTTCGTAAGGGAAAAAAAACGCAGCCAGAAGACCAAAAGTGCATAAAAGTGTGCCATTTGGGATTCAGCCAATTGCCCTGATTCCAAATACACACACTTGTGGTCTTGGGCACTTGAGAGCGCATGCACGCGACAGGAAGTAAGTGCGCAAGACTGTCCCATGTCTTAAAAATGCCCAAGTGCAGTGCCCTTAATGCACACTAAATCCACACTGGCTGCGTTCCAGTTAATTTTATGACCTTCCCTTACTAACTTCCCTCAGTCTCATTGTACGTCATTGCTTACATTGCATGAGTGCCCAATGACCCTGGCTTGAGGAACACTGGGTGTTAATATGCTAAGAAAGAGAGACAATAAAGGACAATCCGTGAACAACAAAACATTGTTTCGCAGAAAATGATTTAGCTTTTTGTGTACAAAAAAAACAACAACAATGTGTTGAAATACAATGCTTCAGCCTTCCCAATTTACCCTCAAAAATCATATTTCCATGCACATAGTCAGTCTGATTTGAACTCTTTAATAGAAAACATGGACATCAATTCAAAACAACAATTAAATTGGAAGCAAATCTAAAACAAATGCATGAAACAAACAGGGTCTCTACTTTAAAAAGCTCTGTTATACAGACTGAAGGTTTCAGCTCACAGTGCATGTCACGTGTTTCTGACAGTCAGAAACTCCTTTTGCAGGACATAAAGTGAACATGCTTTTCTGATAACTGCTCACAACTGCTGTTTGTAAACTTGTTTCCAAAAGTAAATTCCAACAATTTTTAGCAAAATATAAAAATCAACCAGCAGTGGGTCTACATTTAAAGGAATTATATTTTTATATGATGAAGGTGCTGTCAAATGTTAAAGACTGTGGTTATGGTGGCTTATAAGTAAAGAACTCATAAAGGTAGGTGTGTGTGTGTGTGTGCGCGTGCGCGTGTTCTCAAATTTCTACATGATAGAAATGTATAGCAAAAAAAGCATGATCTACAAAAACATCAGCACAAAAATGTTTTAAGCATTTTTTAAGCAATGCATTTTTTTTCTCAGAAATTGTAGCTAAAATAGAAGATTTCAATACAAATTGCAACATAAAACTTTGCTGGACTGCAGGTGAAACATATAGTATATAGGATGATCTTAAACACTTTGCAGACCTCTTAAAAACTTTGATTTGAGGCGGTGTGTGTGGTTTGAGTTATACAGCTCTTCCATGTTTTCCTGGATCTTCCTCCACATCATCATAGTCTGTTATTAGAAAACAAGAGCAAATTTATTGATCAACATGCTTTAAAAATTATTATAATGAACACAATGTTTTCAGTCCATTGAAATTGGCTATTGTGACAACAGAAGTTGATAAGACAAATTGATAATATATAATAAAAGGCTAAACGAAAATGATTAATTAAAAGGTGTCAATAACATACCAAACATGTCACTCATATATTCCCCGACATTCTTCACATCATCATACTCCTCCTGACCGCCCTCTGATATAAATATGTCTAGTATTAATTACATAGAAAAAAGTCTTCATACTTTATATGCTACTATAACTTGATGAAAAATAAGAAAAAAACCCTGTTGTAATGTAAAAGTGTTTAATTTGAAACCCACACCTTTTTTATCCTTGGAGAACTGCCGTACAATGACGACATCATCATAGTTTTCTGCTAAGTCATCTACAATAAAATAATGAAAAATTAAATGCATCCATTAATGGACAAAATTTTGGATGTTGAAACTGTACATATGTACAGTGGTGTGAAAAAGTGCTTGCCCCCTTCCTGATTTTTTTTTTTTTGCATGTTTGTCACACTTTAATGTTTTAGATCATCAAACAAATTTAAATATGACTCAAAGATAACACAACACAAAATGCAGTTTATAAATGAAGGTTTTTATTATGAAGGGAAAACAAAATTCAAACCCACATGGCCCTGTGTAAAAAAAGTGCTTGTCCCCCGCTGTTAAAACATAACTTAAATGTTGTTTATCACACCTGAGTTCAGTTTCTCTAGCCACACCCAGGCCTGATTACTGCCACACCTGTTCGCAATCAAGAAATCACTTAAATAGGACGTGCCTGACAAAGTGAAGTTGACCAAAAGATCCTCAAAAGCTACACATCAAGTTGAGATACAAAGAAATTCAGGAACAAATGAGAAAGAAAGTAATTGAGATCTATCAGTCTGGAAAAGGTTATAAAAACCATTTCTAAAGCTTTGGGACTCCAGCGAACCACAGCGAGAGCCACTATTCACAAATGGCGAAAACATGGAACAGTGGTGAACCTTCCCAGGAGTGGCCGGTCGACCAAAATCACCCCAAGAGCGTAGCAACGACTCATTCAAGAGGTCACAAAAGACCCCACAATAACATCCAAAGAACTGCAGGCCTCATTTGCCTCAGTTAAGGTCAGTGTTCATGACTCCACCATAAGAAAGAAAGACTGGGCACAAATGGCCTGCATGGCAGAGTTCCAAGATGAAAATCGCTGCTGAGCAAAAAGAACATAAAGGCTCGTATCAATTTTGCCAGAAAACATCTTGATGATCCCCAAGACTTTTAGGAAAATACTCTGTGGACTGATGAGACAAAAGATGAACTTTTTGGAAGGTGTGTGTCCCATTACGTCTGGCGTAAAAGTAACGCAGCATTTCAGAAAAAGAGCATCATACCAACAGTAAAATATGGTGGTGGTAGTGTGATGGTCTGGGGCTGTTTTGCTGCTTCAGGACCTGGAAGACTTTCTGTGATAAATGGAACCATGAATTCTGCTGTCTACCAAAAAATCCTGAAGGACAATGTCCGGCCATCTGTTCGTGACCTCAAGCTGAAGCAAACTTGGGTTCTGCAGCAGGACAATGACCCAAAACACACCAGCAAGTCCACCTCTGAATGGCTGAAGAAAAACAAAATGAAGACTTTAAAGTGGCCTAGTCAAAGTCCTGACCTCAATCCTATTGAGATGCTGTGGCATGACCTTAAAAAGGCGGTTCACGCTCGAAAACCTTCCAATGTGACTGAATTACAACAATTCTGCCAAGATGAGTGGGCCAAAATTCCTCCACAGAGCTGTAACAGACTCATTGCAAGTTATCGCAAATGCTTGATTGCAGTTCTTGCTGCCAGTTATTAGGTTTAGGGGACAAGCACTTTTTCACACAAGGTGTGTGTATATATATATATTAGGGGTGTAACGGTTCAGAAAATTCACGGTTCGGTACGATACACTGGTGTCACGGTTCGGTTCGGTACGTTTTAGATACAGCAAAAAGAAAAGATTATTATTAGAGTAAGGTCTCATATCCGCGGCTATAAATGTACCAATCGCCGCGGTGATGTCTTTTGCCCTGTTTGAATCAGTTGGAAATGTCTGTCTAAATGCTGCAGGGATAGTTTGTGGCGTGTATGTTTCTCCTTTTTTTCGTCTTGTTCCAGATACTGACACACTGGGGTGATGTCGGCGTAAATGAGTTGACACGTTTGAAGTATTCCCGCTGGTGTACCCTATTGTCATGTAGCAGATGCGACATACCGTTGTTTTTTTATCCACCACTCTCTTGCCATCACCATCATAGCTTACAGGGAATCCAAAGTGCACCCAAACACCAGACCTGTTGGTTATTGGAGGATCTTCTATTTCTGGTCTGTTAAACGCATTAGCCATTTTGCAACGAGCCTTCAGCGCGTACTGAGTGAGTGAGCGCCTGACTGAGTAGCCTAACATAAACATACAAGTTGGTGTTTTTTTTTCTTCGGGGGTGTCAGGGGCATTGCCTGTTACGTCGTTTGGGTTATTGGGCTACCTTGTTGAACGCATAACATTATATTTCACACACTTTTTTATTTTCCAAATGTAATTAATTAGTCCAACGAACCATTCGGTACATAATGCGTACCGCGTACCGAACCGAAAGCCTCATACCGAACGGTTCGATACGAATATGCGTATCGTTACACCCCTAATATAAATATATATATATATATATAGTGGGTACGGAAAGTATTCAGACCCCCTTAAATTTTTCACTCTTTGTTATATTGCAGCCATTTGCTAAAATCATTTAAGTTCATTTTTTCCCTCATTAATGTACACACAGCACCCCATATTGACAGAAAAACACAGAATTGTTGACATTTTTGCAGATTTATTAAAAAATTAAAACTGAAATATCACATGGTCCTAAGTATTCAGACCCTTTGCTCAGTATTTAATAGAAGCACCCTTTTGATCTAATACAGCCATGAGTCTTTTTGGGAAAGATGCAACAAGTTTTTCACACCTGGATTTGGGGATCCTCTGCCATTCCTCCTTGCAGATCCTCTGCATTTCTGTCAGGTTGGATGGTAAACGATGGTGGACAGCCATTTTTAGGTCTCTCCAGAGATGCTCAATTGGGTTTAAGTCAGGGCTCTGGCTGGGCCATTCAAGAACAGTCACAGAGTTGTTGTGAAGCCACTACTTCGTTATTTTAGCTGTGTGCTTAAGGTCATTGTCTTGTTGGAAGGTAAACCTTCAATGATGCTGCCACCACCATGCTTCACTGTTGGGACTGCATTGGACAGGTGATAAGCAGTGCCTGGTTTTCTCCACACATACCGCTTAGAATTTAGGCCAAAAAGTTCTATCTTGGTCTCATCAGACCAGAGAATCTTATTTCTCACCATCTTGGAGTCCTTCAGGTGTTTTTTAGCAAACTCCATGCAGGCTTTCATGTGTCTTGCACTGAGGAGATGCTTCCATCGGGCCACTCTGCCATAAAGCCCCGACTGGTGGAGGGCTGCAGTGAGGGTTGACTTTCTACAACTTTCTCCCATCTCCCGACTGCATCTCTGGAGCTCAGCCACAGTGATCTTTGGGTTCTTCTTTACCTCTCTCTCCAAGGCTCTTCTCCCCCGATAGCTCAGTTTGGCCGGACGGACAGCTTTAGGAAGGGTTCTGGTCGTCCCAAACGTCTTCCATTTAAGGATTATGGAGGCCACTGTGCTCTTAGGAACCTTAAGTGCAGCAGAAATTTTTTTGTAACCTTGGCCAGATCTGTGCCTTGCCACAATTCTGTCTCTGAGCTCTTCAGGCAGTTCCTTTGACCTCATAATTCTCATTTGCTCTGACATGCACTGTGAGCTGTAAGGTCTTATATAGACAGGTGTGTGGCTTTCCTAATCAAGTCCAATCAGTATAATCAAACACAGCTGGACTCAAATGAAGGTGTAGAACCATCTTAAGGATGATCAGAAGAAATGGACAGCACCTGAGTTAAATATATGAGTGTCACAGCAAAGGGTCTGAATACTTAAGACCATGTGATATTTCAGTTTTTCTTTTTTAATAAATCTGCAAAAATGTCAACAATTCTGTGTTTTTCTGTCAATATGAGGAGCTGTGTGTACATTAATGAGGAAAAAAATGAACTTAAATGATTTTAGCAAATGGCTGCAATATAACAAAGAGTGAAAAATTTAAGGGGGTCTGAGTACTTTCCGTACCCACTGTATATACAGTGTTAAAACAAGTGTTTTATATATATATATATATATAGTGATAAAACCTGTTCAAAAAATTAAAAGAAATAAACCTGTAGCATGATGTCTCCGTTCAGCATTGATTATATCATCATATTTCTCTGGTGTGTTTTGATGCTCTACTAAATTATTTAACAGGAAAAAAGAATAAACAGAAACTAATTCACAGGCCAAACAGGTATTTAAATTAAGTGAATTTCTGTGATCAGTTAAAATCACTGACCTGTTTGTCCTTCAGTGGTGGTGACATCATCATAGTAGTCAGGTGCAGCTCCTACTGCAGAATTTGCTTTTGAAATAGAAAATACATACATATTATTATTATCATTATTGTTATTATTAATAATAAAACCTTATCTGAATTATGTGCTGAATGATTTATATAATTTATACTCTAAGATAACCTAAGTGAATGTTTTTTATCATTTAACACACATACTTTTCTGTATGTAGTAGGTAACATAATTCTATTTCAGTCGTCTAACCTGAAAGAAGCTTATCAGCATCTTCATACCCAGAATGCTGTTCTGTAGAAAGCACACTTCCTGTTATGGAGTAAAACCATCAGACATGTTCACAATCACAAATCAGCCAAAATCCCCATATCATTTGGATCATATAGTACTAACCCAATATCATTACAAGTGACACAAACAAAGTCCCACAAATGAATGTGATTTACTTCACTCACCCTCTAAATAAACTCATTACCCTGTTGACCTCCACAAATCAGACACTATGATACTTACTCACCCCTCTGAGTGAAGAGACTGTGTCTATTAGTGGGTCTGTGAATCTCCTCATAAACGGCCTCAGTCGTGCTCTTGTGTCTCCTCTTAGAGAGAGCTGTGAGTGTAGAGAGACAAACCTGCTGTCAGTTCACAACACACGACTGATCACACACTGAATAAGACACAATATGACAGTCTCTGGATCTCTCCTACCTCTCCTCATCACTCTGTTCTGCTGAATCAGTATAAGCAGTGGCACTAAGAGCAGTAAGAGCACAACTCCCAGTACAATCACAAGCACAGAGAGAGACGCTGCTGGAGGAGTTTGTGGACGAGAGACTGATGTTGAGCTCACTGTCTGAGAAACTGGAGGAGAAGATGATGTTGTTGTGGCAGGAGGAGTGGACACTGACAAATCTGACAAAACAGACACAAACATATTCAATATCATGCAAATACGCAATTATTATTCACTCTACAGTTATCTAAAATTGATTTTCTGTGACCTGCACAGGTGAGTCCAGCGTGCTCTTTGTTGGAGCAGTCAGTGTGGTTCTTCAGGGAGAGAGGACAGTCCCACAGGTGAATCTCATTCCCTCTGCACTCGACTCTGTTCAGCCACACAACACCTTCACCAGCACCAAAGACTGAATTCCCATCAGCCCTCAGTGCTGCTCCACAACCCAGCTGCCTGCAGACCACCTGAGCATCACTGATGTCCCACAGATCATCACAGACTGAGCCCCACACAGCGTTATGATACACCTCCAGCCTCCCAGAGCACCGGCCCTCCCCTCCACTCAGTCTGAGAGGAAGATGATCTAAAATACACAGACAAGTAGACATTATTATTGGCCAACAGATTTCTGTCAGAACAGCGCCATCTACAGTGTGGTTACAAGCATTCATCACAAATGGCTGTAATGATTTTTATGTTCTTCTACATCAAATTAATTTACCTGAACACTGTCTCTGATGTGGAGATGTGGAGCATGACAAAGAGCTTCTAGGAGACTCATGACTCTCCTGTTCTGTAATCACAAGTAAATTTAATATTATATTTAGTGCTGTAAATCGATTAAAAAAAATAATAAATACATTTTGTAATTAATCGTGATTAATCGGACCTAACATTAAAGTGTTTAATTTATATTTTTCTACTGTAATAATTTCACATTTCATCTCCAAATTAATGTAGAAACAACATAAAGACAGTATACATTTTAGACATTACATCTAACAGGTAGGAAATATACAGAAATTGAATAAAGTTATCAAACACTTCACATTCTTCACTGCATAAATTATAAATCAAATATAGATTAATCCTTATTAAAGCTATAAAAGTTATTCAGTCAAGAGCAGAGAGTAATTTTCTCATTTGTTCTTTGATTTACATTAATGATAGACAGCAGCAGGTTTATTAGACATTTTGGCATAATTTTGTGTGTTTTTGTCCATTCAAGTATGAAAGAGAACTCAATGTGGCTGGCACACTGTCTAAAGCGGCTTTCTGTGCGTGAGTCGTCTTTGTGTCACACAGACAGGAGATTTACAGACACTAAGTTCTCTTTTGTTGCACTTGAATGGTTTAAAAGCATCGGCGTCAATAAAAGCATGATCATATAATATAATGCTAGCTAAAGAAAGATTTAAAAAAAAATGAATGCTGCAGTAAATATTTTTAAAATGTTAAACTGAAAAAGATATATATCTCATGAGTTAACACATTAAATTTGACAGCCATTATTATAATATATATACATACAGTATATACATATATACTGTACATATATATTGTTTACATCCTCAGAAATGTTTACAGATTACAGTTGTATTTTTAGAGTTGGAAAATACATCAGTCTTACCCAAACAGGTGATTTTGGCCACTTCATCTTTATCACAGTCATTCTGTCCCCAGGGTGAAGATGGACACTGCCACAGAGTTGAATCATGTGGTCGACATTTCACTTCATCCAGCCAGGTACGTGCTGATTCAACTCTTGGTATAGAATTGGAAAAAGCACCAGATCTTCCACAGTTCAGCTCTAGACAGATCAGACTCACTGTGTCTCTTTCCATCTGGTTCCAGCACACATTACCCCAGGATCCATTGTAGAAAACCTCCACATTCCCTTCACAGCCCTCAGTTAACCTGATCTCTTTAAACTCTAGAAGAACACAAGAATGCTATATCAGCTCTCATCCAACCCCATTCATTTCAACCACTCAGTGTTATATATATATATGAAGACTTCAGATGCAAAAGCCTCTAAGTGCCGTCTGAAATTTTCTTCTAAAATGTGCATTTTTATCAAGCTCGTATGTTTATGTTCAGTTATTTCACATTAATGGCAATGAAAATGACCTATTAATTGTCATTAAATTTAAAATACTGGACCTGAACATTCAAGCTTGATAAAAATGCTAATTTTAGAAGAAAATTCCAGACGGCACTTAGAGGCTTTTGCATCTGAAGTCTTCATATATATATATATATATATATATATATCTGAAATAAAAGATTAAAAAAGATTAAATTAAAAATGTTTTAAAAAGATAAAATTTTGATTTTAAAAGTTACTGAATAAAAATTTCACAACTGAATACTATTTACCTGAGCACACAACTCCTACATCCTCCTTGTGCTGACAGTCATGTTTTCCCCAGCCTGGAGAAGAGCAGCTCCACAGGGACGTCTCATTCCCCTCACACTCCACCTCATCCAGCCATATGGGTCCAGAACCAGGACCAAACCAGGCTGGTACCTGCTGGTTACTGAGGGCCACTCCACACTGCAGCTGTCTGCACACCACATGGGCATCTTTAATATCCCAGGAGTCATCACACACTGTCCCCCATGAGCCGCTGTGAAAAACCTCCAGCCTCCCTGCACAGTCTCCCCCAGAACCCACCAGCCTGATGGACTCGTGACCTGATATTCAGAGAAAAGAAAAACACATTAGTGATCACTAACAACTGAAGAATCTGCCCAGATGTTGCTCTTCTCACCAAGGCAGGTGATTGACAGCTGTTGTGTGGAGCTGCAGTTGAGAGTTTGTGGAGATCTGCAGTTCCCCAGATGAGCTTCACTCCCAGAGCACTGGAAGCCCGTCACACACTCATGACTGTGTTCAGGACTGGATGAAGAGGAGCCGGAGAAGTTCAGCACAGAGCCACAGCCCAGCTGTCTGCAGACCACAGAGGAATCAGTGAGACTCCAGGAGTCCAGCAGAACTCTCCTCCAGACCTGATGGATGGAAACTTCCACCTCCCCCTCACACTGTCTCTCTCCAGACAACCGCACCAGACCATCATGAACAGCCAGAGAGGAATCTGGAGAGAAGATCTCATGTTTTACTAAAATAAGAATTGTGTTAGAACACAGTGAAAAAGTGTTCAGATATTATAGAGTTTTCCAGTAGCATAATGCTCTCAATGTCAAATAAGTTTACCAGAGCAGATGACTCCAACATCTCGTCTATGAGAACATTCAGCTCGACTCCATGAAGAGATGGAACATTGAGAGTTTTTTTTCTTTCCCGTCACAATCAAACACATCAGCCCAGATTTCACCACTTCCCTCTCCAAACCAGTCTGATCCCACAACAGACACAGCAATCCCACAATTCAGCTGTCTACAGAGGACACTGGCAGCTCTCATATCCCAGCATGCATCACACACTGTGCCCCAATCATTGAGGAACCGAAGCTCCACTCTTCCAGAACAAGAGTCTGAACCATTCATCAGTTTGGCCTCTGTGTAACCTGAATAAAGAACAGAGAAGTTAAAATAAAGTATAATGCAGCTGAGAGAGATGACATACTGTATCAAATACAAATTAAGAGACACTGAATATTTATAATTTACCAGAACAGATCAGTCCCACATTATTGTCACTGATGCAGCTGTGTTTGTGTGATGATATTGAGCAAAATGAAATTTGAGATTCATTGCCTCTGCACTGAATCTCTTGTGTCCACATCTGAGCGTCTCCTTTGCCAAAAGCATCTTCTCCCAGCACCTGTACAGGAGCCCCACAGTCCAGCTCTCTACACACAACCTCTGCATCCTGCTGGTCAAAGGCAGCAGCACACACTGAAACCCATGTCTGATGATCAAGTATCTCTAACCTCCCAGAGCAGAGGTGAGATCCATTAACCAGTCTGAAAGCTTTATGACCTGTTCATATTACATGAATGACAGAGCACAGTAGACAAAAACAAATGCTTGATAGTTACATACAATAACCATATAAACATTTACAGATTTACAACCAAAATATTCTTTATGTCAACACATATTCTTCGGCAATCAGTTAAATTATTCACCCGAACAGATGACAGCGGCATCATGATTGTGAGTACACGCATGTATGCTCCATCCTCCTGACCCACAGTTCTTCAGTGTAGTCTCTGATCCAGCACAAAATGCACCACCCATCCAGATTGGTCCTGATCCTGATCCAGAATGAGCATCCCCTAGAGCATCTACAGGTTCTCCACAGTCCAGCTCTCTACACACCACTGCAGCATCAGCCAAATCCCAACCATCATGACACACTGTTCCCCACTGACCTCTATGAAGAACCTCCACTCTACCAGCACAGCGACTGTGACCACCAACCAACCTCACATTCATTTTATCTAAGTGACAGAAAAAATACAGATAGAGACTATGTGTGGACCTCCATACTAGTTCACGTATCAATGTGTACACAAATTTGGGCACTGGTAAAGCACACTGGCTCACAACACTGTCGGACACTGATTAATCAATTTCTGGTGACATGACTTGCTGCTTGTGTTCTCACCCCTGGTGTTTATTAACAACACACAGGACCAATATCTTTCTTTTTTTTTATGCTGTTTAAAGTATGTCGTGAAACAAACTTTGATAGTTGTTATACAGTTGCAAGAAAAAGTATGTGAACCACTTGCAGAATCTGTGAAAATGTTAATAATTTTAACAAAATAAGGGAGATAATACAAAATGCATGTTATTTTTCATTTAGTACTGTCCTGAGTAAGATATTTTACATAAAAGATGTTTACATATAATGGTCAAGACAAAAAATAGCTTAAATTTAAATTTATTAAAATAACCCCATTCATGTGAACCATCGATTTTTAATCCTGTGTGTGGTTACCTGGATGATCTACGACTGTTTATTTGTTGTGTGATGGTTGTTCATGAGTCCCTTGTTTATTCTGAGTAGATAACAGAGCTCTGTTCTCTGTTTAACTGCTCACAATAAACAAGGGACTCATGAACAACCATCACACAACAAATAAACAGTCGTAGATCATCCAGGTAACCACACACAGTATTGAGAATCAATGGTTCACATACTTATGAATGGGGTTATATTAGTAAATTCAGCTATTTTTTTGTCTTATGGATTATATGTAAACATCTTCTATGTAAAATATCTTACTCAGGACAGTACTAAATAAATAACATGCTGTGGCGAGGGGGGCGTGGTTTAGCGGAGTCTGCAGCGGGGGAGAGCGTCAGGAGACGCGTGGTGAGTGAGCGGGTTGAATGCAGATCACGAACACCTGTTTCTCGTTCCAGTAATTGGCGTGGAGACAGGTTAAAACGCCCGGAGAAGCAGGAGCGTGGAAAGAGAGAGTGACTGCTGCTTGAGCTGGCTGGGACACGACGGCTATTGGAGTGAAGCCCTTGTGGATTGTGTATGCTGTATCTGGAGTGAAGCCCTTGTGGATTGTGTATGCCGTGTCTGGAGTGAAGCCCTTGTGGATTATTTGTTTTGTTGTTGTGCGTTGCACAGCCTTTCTGTTGGACCTTCTCATTTACGAAATAAAAGCACCTATGAGTAAAATGTATATTACTGTCATATTCTTTTAACTCACCAGCACAGAACAGCCTCTGGTAATTATCATATGAACAGTTGATTTTGTGTAAGGATGTTGGACAGAATTGAATCTGAGGCTCATTTCCTCTGCACTGAATCTCTTGTGTCCACATCTGAGCGTCTTCTTCACCAAAAGCATCTTCTCCCAGCACCTGTACAGGAGACCCACAGTCCAGCTCTCTACACACAACCTCTGCATCCTGCTGGTCAAAGGCAGCAGCACACACTGAAACCCACGTCTGATTATGAAGAACTTCAATTCTCCCAGAGCAACTGGAGTTTCCAATAAGCCTGACACCTTAAGTAGCAAGAGATAAAACATTCCAGTTCTGTTTGCCATCTATGTGTAATTTGTGTCATTAATGGTCTCAAAAAGCACCATTTATTAATGTGAAAGGAGTAAAATAACCAAATTACTGTCAATCCAAACTCATCTTTCATTCTTTCATGGAACATAAAAAGGGGAATTTTACAGAATATCCTGGTGCTCTTTTCAATATAATGAAAGTAAAATAAGAAATAAATAAATACATTTTGTGCTCCCCAGAACAACGTCATATAGGTTTGAAAAGACACAAAGTAAATAATGAGTTTGAATTTTTTGGTGAACTATTCCTTTAAAGCAGGTGGTTTATCAGTGATATGAAAATAAGACAGGGTTTGGAGGAGTTTACCTGAGCAGATGACTCCGGCATCTTTTGTATGATCGCAGTCATAAAAACCCCAATTTACTGTTCCACAGTTCTTCAGTGTAGATTCTGATCCAGAACAGAACTTGCGATTTGTCCAGATTGGTCCTGATCCTGGTCCAAAGTGAGCACCACCCAGAGCATCTACAGGTTCTCCACAGTCCAGCTCTCTACACACCACTGCAGCATCAGCCATATCCCATGCAAGATCACACACTGTTCCCCACTGACCTCTATGAAGAACCTCCACTCTACCAGCACAGCGACTGTGACCACCAACCAACCTCACTCTCATAATGTCTATATAATGAATAAAGAGGGAGTAAAGACATATGGACAAAGGGAAAGAATGAGGGAAAAGTATCACGCAAAGAAAATGAAATTAATGAATATTTAGTGTAGTTTTTGGGAACATTAAATTTGATTTCAGTTTATTAAAAGAAAAATGCTCAAACCTGCACACACCAAGCCAACATCATTTTCATATGAACAGTTGTTTTGGTGTGATGGTGATGTTGGACAGAGGTGAATCTGAGACTCATTTCCTCTGCACTGAATCTCTTGTGTCCACATCTGAGCATCTCCTTTGCCAAAAGCATCTTCTCCCAGCACCTGTACAGGAGCCCCACAGTCCAGCTCTCTACACACAACCTCTGCATCCTGCTGGTCAAAGGCAGCAGCACACACTGAAACCCACGTCTGATCATCAAGTATCTCTAACCTCCCAGAGCAGCGAGAACCTCCAACCAGCCTGACTTCTGAAAGAACAACACAGGAAAGTACTAAATTTGAAGTTTAAACTTCAATAATGAGTCAGTCATAAAATCAATATATTAGTAATATAATGAGAAATCATATTTTCCTTTATCTTCTTAAATAAAAAGATATTTACTATGAAAACATATTATTCATGTCAGCAAATCTTTTTCCAGTCCAAAAAGGCCTTGAAAGTCAGCTTCAAAAATGGCTCATATAGAAAAAAGTGAATAGTATGGAAGTATTTTAATGCCAAATGTTTTCGAAATATAAAGCTTGTTGAATTGCACTAATTGAAAAAAAATATGCATTACATTAGCTGTGTTTGCATTTAGATGCATTGTATTTTTAAGGCTTGAATTTTTATGGGCTGAAATTCAACATGGTTGTATATTTAGCTGTGAATATTTCAATTAAAAATATTTCACACACATTTTCATTATTAAAAATTCAATAATTTATTTTCACCTTTCAGATTTCACTTCCAAAATATTCATTCTGTTTAAAAATACAACCTATAAAATTC
>RJVU01079805.1:4684631-4714001 GCA_003731715.1 Anabarilius grahami
GAACAAAAAGGGGCGGTTCCCAACTTTGGGGTGTTGTCACACTAGAATAGGTGTTTTTCAACCTCTTTACCTGATTTGCTCAAATCGAGTGGGAGATTTCAGGAAAAACAATAAGAAATATGTCTTGTATATGAATGTAAGTGTTTTATTTAAGTTGTTTAACGTTTCTTTTGTGTGAATATGCTTGCTAGCTCGTAAAAAGCTACTTTCACTCACTTCTAGGGAGAACTATTGTCAGGTAACATTCGCTATTCTATTTGATGAATCTGTTGGTCACTTGATTTGTTTTAGTTTTACTATCAGGCTGAGGCTACAGTGTCTGTGGTCAATAAAATGATTATAAAGTTTAACGTCTTCAGAGTCATCATTTCAGGTTAACACATTTTCTTTATTTTAAAGCTTACACAAGGTCAGTAAATAGTTTCATTAATGCATATATACTTATACAATATACGCTGAGACAGTCATGTGTTTCTGTGTGGTTGATAGCCTATAAAAAACAATTACACTTAAAATTAAAGTTAATATAAATCACAAGCGCTGTCTAGCCTACGTATTCTCTCTGCTCGTCTATTAATATAGTGAAATAGGCTATTATGCCATTTTAATATTATATATANATCACATGACATGATTTACAACGCATGCTATTGGTCTGTGAGTTTCCTGGGCCGCGCTAAACCAGTACCATAGATGCTAGAAAAGCTGCGCGGGTTAAAATAGAAAGGCTCCGACAAAAGTCAATAATTTATGGGTTATTGGTCCGGGTCCGGATAGAACGGCGGCTGGGTCCGGATCCGGACCGCGGTCCGCCTATTAGTGACCTCTGCTATAGTGTTTTTGAACCATACTTGAATTAATTTGTTGTGGTAATTCAGTTGCTGTGGTAATATAACAACTATAGTAATATAAACAAATTACGTTACCCAATACTGTACTAAGTTTTCTTTAAACTATATTATACTACAATACACGCAGTTTACTGTATAAAAAACTAAAGTATACTACAGCCTATGCTCTAGCATTCATTAACAAAGTGTTGTAAATACTATATACAGTATACTACTGGTTCAAAAACACTATTTAGCTACTATCAATTACTATAGTATTTTTTCACCCCATGTCCAACCACAAATGACGCCGATTGGTAAGATTCACAATACATCCCGTGTCATTATAATTCGTAGTTTATGCAAAATAATAATAATAATAATAAAAATAAAAAAACGGAGTAGGCTAATAAAACTTGCATAAATCATATATTTCGCCCTCTCGAGCTATAAGCTGTCCTGTAAAATAGTTCATACTCTTCAAAATAAATGAATATATTATAGTAAAATGTTTCCATATATCTAGGCACTCGGGAAAAAAGCATAGTTTCCCTGTTACGGAAGTCAAGCATGCAGCAATATTTTATTTATTTATTTTTCATTATCTCGACATAATTGTTTCTCGTGATCTAAAAATTAAAAAAGTAGTTGTGATCATGAGAAAACAAGAAAATAATAAAATAATAATGAATGGCCTTTCAGGCTTCCGTACTTAAAAAAAAAACCGCCTATCCCCGCTTCCTTACTTTTTTGGTTGGATCGTTGAAAACACCTTTCTCAGTTAGAAAACACCCCAAAATTGGGAGACGCCCCTCTTTTGTTCCGCAGAGACCTATACTTGTTCAAATTCGGCAGAAAATTCAACATTTCACATCCGGGAACTGCAGGAAAAGCAGTAGAGTACCGATGCATGATCTCTATCTGCTGTTAGTCTTCTTCGCCAGCAGGTGTCGCTAGCGGCTGTTTACAAAGACGAGCAACGCTAGTAAGTCATCATTCATTCATTCATAAAAAACGGATTTACAGAAATGGAGCAAGCCTAAGTGAATGTGTGATGATTATCAGGGCCAGTATAAATGCAGAAAAGCTGATAAAGACACAAAAGCTGTATTTATGTTTAATTCAGTGTCTTTATGGTTACCTGTGTAGTCTACATGTAAGCAGCTTTCTCTCCAGTGAACGAGATTATTGCCCGATGCTGGTGTACAGATCAAACGTTAAATCTGAGGTAGATATATATTTCTCTCTGTTTAGTTTCCTTAACTTTATATCGCGGCGCTGTGTTGTAATACTAGGGTTTCCCTCATCCGTCATATTCCCCTGCTGCCATCAGGACATATAAAACACTTAACACAGCTTAATGGACTCGTACAGTGATATAAAAGATCATTTGTGATGTAGGTTATACTATATAGGCTCCAAGAAAGCAGATACTGGCATAAAGTTGATTTGACGCTGAACGTTTGATATTCGCAAATTTAGGGACCGTCTCTAAAGTTACGACATTGTTATTCACGTTTCTACCTTCAATAGCGTTTAAAGAGAATGACTTGAATCACTGTTCGACCTGACACCTAGAACACTTTACAGTTGGTTTTGTGACTGTAAATCATACTCATCACATGCTATTGAGATTTAAATTATGGCATTTTTTTGTATGATTCCATACAGTAGTGAAATACATAGCAATATTTACATATTATTTGACAGTATATTTGGAAACACTTTACAATAAGGTTCATAATGTATTTACTAACGTGAACTATCCATGAGCAATAGCCAACATTTGTTACTGCATTTGGTAATCTTTGTTAACGTTAATAAAAATGTAGCAGTTCATTGTTCATGTTAGTTCACAGTGCATTAACTAATGTTAACAAATACAACTCTTGATTTTAATAATGTAAGAGTAAATGCTGGAATTAACATTAACAAAGATTAATAAGTGCTGTAGAAGTGCAGTTCATTGTTAGTTCATATTAACTAGTTAATATAAAGCGTTACCTTTTATTTTAATAAACATCAAAAATCTAAAAGGTTTGCATTATACCTGAGACCTAGATGAACACTTTACAGTTGGTTTTGTAACTGTAAATCATTCTCTTTAAACGCTATTGAAGGTAGAAACGTGAATACCAATGTCGTAACTTTAGAGACGGTCCCTAAATTTGCGAATATCAAACGTTCAGCGTCAAATCAACTTTATGCCAGTATCTGCTTTCTTGGAGCCTATATAGTATAACCTACATCACAAATGATCTTTTATATCACTGTACGAGTCCATTAAGCTGTGTTAAGTGTTTTATATGTCCTGATGGCAGGGGAATCCTATGACGGATGAGGGAAACCCTAGTATTACAACACAGCGCTGGGATATAAAGTTAAGGAAACTAAACAGAGAGAAATATATATCTACCTCAGATTTAACGTTTGATCTGTACACCAGCATCGGGCAATAACGTTATAATCTCGTTCACTGTAGAGAAAGCTGCTTATGTAGACTACACAGGTAACCATAAAGACACTGAATTAAACATAAATGCAGCTTTTGTGTCTTTATCAGCTTTTCTGCATTTATACTGGCCCTGATAATCATCACACATTCACTTACGCTTGCTCCATTTCTGTAAATCCGTTTTTTATGAATGAATGAATGATGACTTACTAGCGTTGCTCGTCTTTGTAAACAGCCGCTAGCGACACCTGCTGGCGAAGAAGACTAACAGCAGATAGAGATCATGCATCGGTACTCTACTGCTTTTCCTGCAGTTCCCGGATGTGAAATGTTGAATTTTCTGCCGAATTTGAACCACTGAATTTGTGGAAGCGAATTTGTAAAGCGAAATAAAATGGACTGAAAATTGCTAGTCGAATTTTATAGGTTGTATTTTTAAACAGAATGAATATTTTGGAAGTGAAATCTGAAAGGTGAAAATAAATTATTGAATTTTTAATAATGAAAATGTGTGTGAAATATTTTTAATTGAAATATTCACAGCTAAATATACAACCATGTTGAATTTCAGCCCATAAAAATTCAAGCCTTAAAAATACAATGCATCTAAATGCAAACACAGCTAATGTAATGCATATTTTTTTTCAATTAGTGCAATTCAACAAGCTTTATATTTCGAAAACATTTGGCATTAAAATACTTCCATAGAATAGTTATAGTTTCTGTAAAAATCTACCCACATTTTCATGTGAACAATATCTATGAATGAATCCTTTCAGGGCATTACATTAAAATGTATTATTAGAAACAACCTTCTAAAGTTTATTTTTAACAATGTCCAAGATTATTACAACCTAATTTAACAGTTTGTGTGGTAAAAAGAAGGTGAAAAATGGTAAAAAATGAAATTATGACTGCTTTTGATGCAATTGTTTTATACATTAGGACTGGATTTTCAGCTTTAGCTTACCTGAACAAATGACTTGAGCTCTCTTATCAAGACACACATCAGGATCATTTGGTTTTAAGAATCCACATTTCTTAAGTGTAGACTCTGAGCCAGTACACATCGCATTTCTCATCCAAAACAGTTTTGATTCCAGTCCAAAATGAGCATCACCCAGAGCATCTACAGGTTCTCCACAGTCCAGCTCTCTACACACCACTGCAGCATCAGCCAAATCCCAGCCATCACCACACACTGTTCCCCACTGACCTCTATGAAGAACCTCCACTCTACCAGCACAGCGACTGTGACCACCAACCAACCTCACATTTATTATGTCTGTGAATGTAAGAGAAAAAGCTAGTGTAAATATGAAATGTTATAATAAAATAAAATTAATGTGTTTTGTTGTACTTTAAACTCTTACCAGTACATAGCAAACCAATGCTGTGTTCGTGTGAACAGTTGTTTTCATGTGATGGTGATGTTGGACAGAGGTGAATCTGAGACTCATTTCCTCTGCACTGAATCTCTTGTGTCCACATCTGAGCATCTCCTTTGCCAAAAACATCTTCTCCCAGCACCTGTACAGGAGCCCCACAGTCCAGCTCTCTACACACAACCTCTGCATCCTGCTGGTCAAAGGCAGCAGCACACACTGAAACCCACGTCTGATCATCAAGTATCTCTAATCGCCCAGAGCAGCGAGAACCTCCAACCAGCCTGACTTCTAAATAAGACAACACAGATCAACAAAAGCATGACTTATTTATGGGGCTTCAAGATAATGATTTGTACATAAAAAACATTTTATTGTAAGTCTTTTAATCAATAAAATGATGTAAAAACACACTAAAAAACTAATATAAATATGAAATCTATTATTGAAGTCAACATTTTAAAATCATCTTCTTTAAAAATTAGATGCCAATATGGAAGCACAAAAAATCTTACAAAGATATGAATTTGAATATGTAAAATACTTTACCAGAGCAGATGACTCCAGCATCTTTAGTATGATCACATCTATGTTTACCCCATCCTCCTGATCCACAGTTCTTCAGTGTAGACTCTGATCCAGTACACATGACAAAACTCATCCAGATTGGTCCTGATCCTGGTCCAAAATGAGCCTCACTCGGAGCATCTACAGGTTCTCCACAGTCCAGCTCTCTACACACCACTGCAGCAGCAGCCAAATCCCAGTCATCACCACACACTGTTCCCCACTGACCTCTATGAAGAACCTCCACTCTACCAGCACAGCGACTGTGACCACCAACCAACCTCACATTCACACCATCTAAACATTAAGCCGCAATAATGAGAGACATGAAGGGATGAGTTTAATTCATAGCATTACAAAGTGGGACAAGTGGCAAATGGGACACATACAGTGCCCTCCACAATTATTGGCACCCTTATGAGCAAAGGCGGCTGTGAAAATAAATCTGCATTGTTTATCCTTTTGATATTTCTTTCAAAAAATTCACAAAATTATAACCTTTCATTGAAGGAAAAGAATTGAAAGTGGGGGGAAAAAAATCACATTATGAAATAAAAGTTTTTCTCCAAAACACGTTGGCCACAATTATTGGCACCCTTTTATTCAAAACTTTTTGCAACCTCCTTTTGCCAAGATAACAGCTCTGAGTCTTCACCTATAATGCCTGATGAGTTTGGAGAGCACCTGACAAGAGATCAGAGACTATTCCTTCAGACAGAATCTCTCCAGATCCTTCAGATTCCCAGCTCCATGCTGGTGCTTCTTCTCTTCAGTTCACTCCACTCATTTTCTTTAGTGTTCAGGTCAGGGGACTGGGACGACCATGGCAGAAGCTTCATTTTGTGCTCACTGACACATTTTTGTGGTAGTTTTGACGTTTGTTTTGGATCATTTTCCTGATGGAAGATCCAACCACGGCCCATTATTGGATTTCTAGCAGAAGCGGCCAGGTTTTTATTTTTTATCTGTTGGTATTTGCTAGAATCCAAAAGATGTCCAGGACCTCCAGCAGAAAAATAGGCCCACAACATTAAAGATGCAGCAGTATATTTAACTGTGGGTATGGGGTACTTTTTATCCATGTGTGCACCAAACCCATCTGGTGGGTTTGCTGCCAAAAAACACTTTTTTTAGTTTCATCTGACCATAGAAGCCGGTCCTGTTTGAAGTTCCAGTCGTGTCTGACAACTGAGTATGCTGGAGATTGTTTCTGGATGAGAGCATAGCATTTTTCTTGAAACCCTCCGGAACAACTTGTGGGGATGTACAGTTGCAATCAGAAATATTCAACCCCCAAAGAGTTTTAAGGATTTATGAATAAAAAATCTTTTCAAAGTGCGGGATTCTGCTTTGGATGACTTCTGTATCAGTTAAGTGATGCATAAAATCAACACAGAAAATGTATGATGTAGTATTTGTGTGTAACAGTATATTTTGTTAAGATAGCCATGTCACAGTTATTCAACCCCTATATAATATTGTTATTTTTAAAGCTTTCTGACAGTTTTTATGGCCTGAAGTAGAGCTGAAACATCATTAAGCCTTTGGGAACTCTATAACGATCCTTCATTTGCTTCAGCTGTGATGCATATATAAACCCCAACCATGAAGGTGTTCAAGGTGAGTTGCAATCATGGGAAAGACAAAGGTGCTTCCATAAAAAAAATTGAGAGAGGAGATTATTTCATCACATCTGAAAGGCCTTGGGTATAAGAAGATTTCCAAAATATTTAACATTCCAAGAGACACCATTGGGAGCATTATAAGGAAGTTTAAAACTTATGGAACAGCTGCAAACCTTCCTGGCCGTGGAAGAAAGCCCACAATTTCATCAAGGGCCCTTAGCAACTTAGTTAGGACAGCTAAGAAAACCCCCCGTGTGACTGCAAGAAAGCTACAGGATGACCTGATGAGAGCTGGTACAAGTGCTTCAGTGGCAACTATAAGACGTGCACTGAATAATCAAGGACTTCATGGCCGGACCCCCAAGACGCACTCCACTCTTGACCTCAAGGAACATCAGGTGTCGACTAGAATATGCCAGGAAGAATTTGGATAAAACTACAGAGTTCTGGGAGACAGTTCTATGGACTGATGAAACCAAACTGGAACCTTTTGGACATATGGACCAGCGGTACATCTGGTGTGCAAAAGGTCAGGCTTATGACCAAAAGAATACCATCCCCACGGTCAAGCACGGAGGTGGGTCATTGATGATGTGGGGCTGTTTTTCTGTGCCAGGAACTGGCAATCTTGATCGTGTGCCTGGCATCATAGATTCCCAGAAATACCAGGTCATTTTAAAGAAGAACGTGTTGCCTTCTGTTGACAAATAAAACCTTGGTGATCATTGGATCTTCCAGCAAGACAATGATCACAAGCACACTTCCAAATCAACTAATGCTTGGTTGGGGAAAAGATGCTGGAGCGTCCTGGAGGGACCTTTTCAGTCACCAGATTTAAATCCAATTGAAAATCTTTGGTGGGATTTGAAGAAGGCAGTTGCAGCATGGATGCCATCAAACATTACTGAGTTACAGACTTTTGCATGTGAAGAATGGGCAAAGATTCCAATCGAGAAGTGTAAGACGCTTGTCAGCACTTATCGAAACCGTTTGTTAGAAGTTATAAAAAATAAAGGACACTCCACAAGGTACTGAAGCTGAGGGTTGAATAATACTGCACATGCTCATGTGTTACAAGAGTTACAATTTTCATTTAAACTTTAAAGTTAAGTCAACTTCTGTTGTCAAACTAATAAATATTTTTTATTATTTCATGAGGTTTTTTTTTTCCATTGATTTTCATTATCTTTTATCAACATCACTATAATGTCTTTTGAGGTGAGGGGGTTGAATATTTCTGATTGCAACTGTAGGTTCTGTTTGATAATTTTTTTAGGCTTTCTGAAACGCAAGACTCAACTAATCCTACCGGCTGTGATCCTTGGAGAATCTTTGGACACTCAAACTTTCTTCCTCTCCGCGCAATAGGACGATTTAGACACACGTCCTCTTCCAAGCAGATTTGTAACATCTTTAGTTGATTGGAACTTCTTAATTATTGCCCTGATGGTGGAAATGGGGATTTTCAATGCATTAGCTTTTTTCTTATAGCCATTTTCTATTTTGTGAAGCTCAACAATCTTTTGCTGCACATCAGAACTATATTCTTTGGTTTTTCTCATTGTGATGAATGATTAAGGGAATTTGGCCTTTGTGTTTACACATGTTTATACTCCTGTGGAACAGGAAGTCATGACTGGACAATTTCATTCTCCTAGTCACCCTGGTGGGTTAAAAAAATCTAAATATGAATGGGAATATACTTCAGAGATATTTTACTCATAAGAATTTCTAGGGGTGCCAATAATTGTGGCCAACATGTATTGGAGAAAAATATTTATTTCATAATGTGAGTTTCCCCCCACTTTCAATTGTTTTACTTCGATGAAAGGTTATAATTTTGTGAATTTTTTGAATGAAAGATCAAAAGGATAAACAATGCAGATTTATTTTCACAGCCTCCTTTGCTTATATTTACTAAGGGTGCCAATAATTGTGGAGGGCACTGTACGTCTGAATATTTAAAATAATATTCAGAGTTCAATACAAGTTGAGCTCAATCAACATCAAAGGTATGTTAAACAACAAAAAAGATTAATGCTGACTGCCTCTTTTTTTATTAAACAAATTGAGGGTTTAAAGACAGAAATGTGAAGCTTATAATTTATTAAAAGCACGTATATCAATTATCCTAAAATGTATGTATTATTTAAGCTGTAAATAGTTAAAAACATTATTACAGGGTTTATACCATTACGTTGTTATGGAAACAAAGTTATAAAAATATATATAACTTGGCACAGAAAAGGTTAGTAAGCAGTTTTTTCCACACTAAAATCATGTTAACACATATTGTTTACATTTTGTTTCTATATTATCGAGAGAGCGAGTATTTTTAAGATTATGGACTGGCCCCATTCTCTTCCACTGTAAATGTTTCACTGTAACCCAGATTTTTTATTTATTTTTTTAAAGGAGGGACAAGTTGAAATTTATTTTTGTAGTAAACAAAATTATGCCACAGATGATGTCGATTGAGCTTGAACTATATTAAATCTAATGTATTCCTTTTATATGTATTTTTTTCCCTCTATTGTTCTTCTGCAGCAGAGCTCTTGGTGTTGTTTAAGAGGCTATGGTAACCCTAAAAGGCCTTTAGGGGTTTTTCTGTCTTGTTTGTCATGATCACAACTTCATTTTTTTCTGATCGTGACATAACATAATATAGTATTTATGCTGCTGGATTGTGAATGAGCGATTCTTTTTTACTTTAAAAAAAAAAAAAATGTTAATGGGACTCACTCATGCTAACTTGTCTGTCAATATTTACAGATCAATGTTTATCAAATCAGAACTCCAAATGTATGATCAATTTTACTGCCACCAAGCTTGAGGGACTGAGATGCCTGAGTGATTATAGAATGATGTTTGATAAATGACAATTAAATCATTTGCAACCTAAAAAAAGGTGATCAATGCATGATTTATTATTTATTTATTAGATAACAGAAGATTGAGACAACATTCACAATGTTGATATTACTTGAAAAATCAAATTGTGATCACAAAAACAATAAAAATGAATTGCCTCTTATTTTGATAATGATATATTATAATGAATAATAAGTAGACCATCATGTAAAACTTATTTATAGCTCTTTATAAATTGGAGAGAGAGAGAAAGAGAGAAATTGCCTGTTAAACACAGGAGCACATTCAAAATATTGTAACAATGCGTTTACACAGGCATCTAAACACACACACACACATTACAGTATAGTTTAATTTTAAGTGATTAAATAACAGTCTTACCCTTTAATTTCTAAAAATAACAGTCTCTTTAGTTCCATGTGTACTTACCAGCTGTGAAGAGTTTTATAACTGTAGTCAGTAAAATGAGTGTCAGGCATCTCTCCATCTCTCTCTGCTTGATTAATTCAACATCCAGTAAAGCTTCTCCGCACTGATGACACAGAAGTACAGGCATCCTCTCACACCCCTTAATGAGAGAGAAAGAGGTCCAACACCCTCCAATCACACTCGCTGTTACCTTATTAGACACAACAGAGGAAACCATCAAACAACTTCTGTGACAAATCAGAGGAGGCTTTAATGATTTTCTCCATATTTATCAAAATTGTCAGCGCTGATGAACTCCTCCTCACCACACATCAAGACACACACACACACACACACATTTGATTTACAGGAGACAGGAAACTCTCCAGTTTATTTACAGCATCAAAGCCCAACACCTGCAGAGACGAGATAAAAGCACTGATAACTAACTGTAAATGTCCTAAACACTGTCTATACATATGTTAGCATGATATTAACATGTAATAAACTCAACTCTGTAAAATGAACACTCCTTTACAAAAGTATTTAAGTAAATGTTTACCAAGAGCACAGCACACAAGTAAGCACTTATTACACTAATGACAGGCAGGAAAAACAAACAAACAAAAAACTAATTTTGTGAAACATTTTATCTATATCTCAAAATAATTCCTGTAACTAATGTAACATTTACCTAACTGCACAAAAGTAATTTCTTTTTACATGGCCCATAAAAACCATAAATTTCAGTGAAGATGAGAATATCTTGTGACCAGCAGAGAGAGCCAGTGAACTACATTTCTGCTGAAGCACCTTGTTTTGCACATTCATACTTCCACAAGCTAACATTAAACTACTAAATAAATGAACCTCCACAGATATTACAATGAGAGAAAATGTAGCTTTGATAGCATCAGTGGTATTTCATACATTAAAATAGTGAACAGTGAAACAGATACTAAATAAAGATGAATGAGAAAAATGACATAACATACTTCAAATAAACCCTCTCCTAAACATGAACTTTTTTGCTCACCAGCCACTGTGGCTAGTGTTTTTTCCAAAGTTGACTTTGGCATGCTAAAATTACTTGATTTTGAGTCATTTTACTTGATTAGCTAGATTTAACACCCTTTCAAATGCAGATTGACCAAATCAAGACTAGGCCTACATGGTATATCAGCTGGTATGTACGGGTGAGCAAGGGGTGGGTAATATGATACATTTTATAATTTTATAAGTTATTTTTGTTAGGCTATATAAAAAGAAAGAAGCAAATTAGCAAATTACAAATACAATACTAAATTAAAAAGTTTAAACTCTTCTTTTTTTCCAGATACAGTATAACATTTATTTAACATATTTTGTTGTTTGATTAACATTAATGACAGACAGGTATTTAATTGGGCTGCTGAATGTATGGGCTTAATATAGCCTACCGAAACATTTCCAGTTTTTACCCACCTGTTTATGTCCACTTAAGCCATTACCGACTGTATTCATGCGAGATACTCCACACCAGTGGTTCCCAACCTTGTTCCTGGGGGCCCCCCAACACTGCATATTTTGTATCTCTCCTTTGTCTGTCACACCATTTCAGGTCTTGGAGTCTCTACTAATAAGCTGATAATCTGAATCAGGTGTGTTTGATTAAGGAGACATGGAAAACATGCAGTGTTGGGGGGCCTCCAGGAATGTGGTTGGAACCACTGCTCCACACGATGGACATTTTGTGCGTGTGTGATGAGGCTGAATCCAGCTTCTTATGCCAAGTTTACACTAAATTAAACGTCAGCAGATCGCTGTGCTGTTCAGACTACATGACTCGCTGTGGAGTCTTGAAGTTGTTGTGGTGTTCACACTACGTGTGTCAGGAAAGAATAAACTCAAGGTCCAATTGCGAGTGCAGAAAATTTATTAAATGAGGAATAAAGCAAAAGCAAAATGATCAGAGGTAGTAAGCATCCGTAGCAGACACCAGTCTCACAGAGACTGAGAAGGAAGAAAATCCACACCAAACTGGTAGGTCCACACATAGCTGGTAAATCCACACAAGGCAGGTAGCTTCACATAAAGCAGGTAAATCCACACAAGGCTGAATGCAACACAGGAACAGAGAAACTGGAGAGAAGCTGGTGAAAGCAACAACAGGACATGAGCAAACAACGATTTGACAACAAACACAGCAAAACGCAGGGCAGATATAGGAGTGGTAATGCACAGCAGGTGCAACCACTCCCATTAACTCGTTAGGGCCCAGGTTGCTAGGCAACGCTAACAAGTAATCAAACAAGTGACAACAGCAGACAGACATGCAGAGATGAACACGCAGACCCAACAACCGTGACAACGTGACACTACATAAATGATCCACAACAGGAGATTACACACTACACGAGCTGATGACAACTGTCACGCAACGACTTTATTTGAAAATGGACATTGGGAAGAAATTAGATTAAATTTTGAATTAAATTTAAATAAAATTAAAACAACATTATATTAAAAGTTTAAAACATTCTGGCTGACCTCCCAGAGTTAAGGCGACCGTTATTTTAGAACATTTCCCTTTATTGTTTCCATGATGATGCGTCGTGCTTGTCATGTGACACACCGCGGCCAGCCGGCCACACTGTATGACAGATGTATCGCTTTTCTCACCATGTCATCAACTATCTGATATTCCGATTCTCAAATATGTGCAAATGAGTGTTTTGTCATTTAAAAACCTATATAATGACCTTAATCTTAATATATAATGTGAATTCATCCATTTGTCCTGAAATACATGTGGCCGGTGAAGTTGGAGAATGTCTCTGGTTACTCTCGTAACCTCTGTTCCCTGAGAGGAATTATACATTCCCTGAATTTATAGGTCTCAGATCGAGAATAAGACGGAGGCCTCCGTCTCTCTTGGGCACAACAAAATGGCGGCTGTAAAACCCGCTTTCCAGCTCGTTCGGGGGGATGTGTTCTATCGCTCCTTTCGCGAACAGACTGTGAACTTCCTGTTTCGGGGGTAATGTTAGAGACGGGACCACGCCGTTGAAACAGGGTGATCTGCGTCTGAATTGAAGAGAATAGCAAAGTCCCTTTAAGACAAGTCATTTCACTCGGCGGCCATCTTTGAAACGCCTCTCGGGGATCCAAGTACAGCTACTATCTCTTTGAATGGGGAAACATCTAATTCTCCAAAGCTGTTTGCCAAGCTTTCGATTAAATTTCATATTTGAAATCGCCAATGAAATCTGACAACATCTGTCTCATAAATTTTGTTTCTAAACGCTTGAATCATGACAAAAAAACTGTATTTTTCAGGGTGGATCATGCTTATGTGCATGCACAGTCATAAATGCGCGTCGCTCGTGCCTTATTTCGTGGGCACGCATCTGATTGTTTCTATAGAAACCAGAGCTTCTAACGGCCGCTGCAGTGCTGCAGGCTCTTATTTAGAAGGCGGGACTTATTCCGCCATATTGCTTGTTGCTTTTTCTCCCATTCAAAACAATATGGAGTGATATGTCTTGTGTTATTCTATAGTCTTTGAGAATACCCGTGTTGAATTATATTCAGCAGCCAGCTCGATATGCCCGGAATGGCTCTCCATGCGTCTAGAAAAAGAAAGCGGCGTGAAGGTGCATCCACATCCTTGCCCAAAAACACATGCTGCGGCTCTGCACTGCTCTGAGGCAAGGCAACTGATGCTGTATTGAGAGGATGAGGAGGAGAAAGCTCTTTTTGTGAATGGATAAGCACTTTTATTGTTGAACTCACACAAACAGGCACATGAACTGAGACATTGCAAATGTCGCCTGTAAGAACAGATGGGACAAACTGAACAACACGTCGCTGCTTCTTGGGGGCGGTTCCCTCTGCGAACTCCCTTCTCTTGTTTGGCCTGTCAGGATGACGGCTTGGCAGCCGTCATGGTGCGGGCTCCTCCTAAGTCTGCTTTGACGTTTCTTACCAGAAGCCGTCCACTGCTTGCGTCGGACATCCGGCTCGGGGCGGGCAGCCGCGGTAGACTTAGCCGGCTGCTTAGGGGGTCTCTGCTCAGGGCGACGCGCTGAAGAAGAGCGGGACCTCGACTGGGTCTGGAAAGAGCAACAGGGCATCACGTGGCTCATAGCCTTCGCGCGCTCGACCACCGACTCCACGGCATCACCAAAGAGGCCGGAGGGAGTAATAGGAGCATTGAGCAGGGTCTTACGATCCGTGTCCTTCAGGTCAGCTAAGGTTAACCAAAGGTGCCTGTGGAGGACTACCATAAAGCCCATAGCGCGGCCAATGGCTTGGATGGAGCGCTTGGTTGCCATGAGGGCAAAGTCCGTTGCCGTACGCAGGTCTCTCACCAAATCCGCGTCGACGCTGCCGTCGTCCAGACACACCAGGCTCTTCACTCACTCAATCACAACGCACTCCCTCCCCTGAGTATTAACAAGAACCACCTGACACTCATCAGCACCAATCACCACAGCACTACTTAAGACCTTCCAGATCACACAGTCATTGTCCGGTCTCGTTAATGCATACCTACCTGCTATGCTTACCTGAAGGACTCCTTTAATGCCTGCTTACCTGTCTCCAGTGTTCTCCGTGATCCCTAGTGTCTCCGAGTCTCCGAGACAGTGAGTGTCATCGTGTCCTGTCTGCTCCACGTCTGCCTGCATCCACGTTCCCTGGGAAAGATAAGAATCCACATCAGATCCAGTCACAGCAACAATCACGAACTAATCCTGCCATTACTCACCTGCATTCTGCTAGTCATCCTCTGGTTGTTAAATAAACACTTCTTAACTATTACCTGTGTCTCCGTCCTCTTCTGTGTGTAACAAGAAGCTTCGCCTGGAAAACTGTGCTGATGCTGTTTCTCCCACAGAGGCATAAGCCTTATCTGCAAGATGGGCAGTGAACCTACATGGCTTGGAAGGCAGGCCGAGCTCCGCTCCCAGGGAGGTAGCAGAAAGTTACAGGTGTGCAGCGACGGTCTCCTCGACGGGGGGCATGCGCACATAACCATGGGCCTCCACCCCGTCTACATGGGAGAAGAAATTGTGGGTGGATGCGTGGACGTGCGCCGACTGGGGTGCAGACCACGACTTAACCACATGGTCATGGACGTCGGGGAAGAAAGGCGTCCTCCTCTTCGGAGCGGCCTGGCGGCGGCCCGTCTGAAAATATCAGGAGTCAAGCTCACTCCTGGCTGGTTCATCCAGAGCGCTCCATGAGAGGTCTAGCTCTCTAACCGCCTTTTCCAGCACCCTCATGAGCTCCTGTTGGAGGTCTTCGACGTCCGGGCGGTCGGGCTCGGATACAGCCCAATCCTTCTCCAAAGCTGAGATGGACATAGAGTCGTCCTCTCCGGCCACGCCGAAAGAGACGAAGTCGGCGACAGCGGGAGGAGGACGGAAGGCGTCCCTCATGAAAACGATGGGAGAACGGGGGGACAGTTGAGAACAGGGGTCCCAGACATCTTCGTCGTCTCCGCGAGCAGGGCCCACCAGCAGCTCGCTGGCAGCAGTGGGCCTTGCTCCTGTAACACATCGTGCGTAGTCCTTTCTGGATCTCGGGATACGCACCGGCAGATCCACGCAGTGGACCCCGCCAGTATTTGCATGCGATTGCGTATCATGCGGCAATTGGCCCGTTTTTCTAACTGGCGTTAGCCTATAATATTCAAGAATTTGGAAGGAAAGGGATTTCCCGCAGCGTTTTACACAGTGTTGAAGTGATCGCTCTCGAAAGGGAACAATAGAGTGAGTGAGCTTTATAGTTACTTACACAATGTGTATCTGATATGAATAAACGTCAGCAAATTATATTTGAATTGATTGTTATTGCTGCTTCCATAGACATCAGTGTGTATTTCAATGGCAAGGTTGATTTCAAAACACTGCTTTGAAACGTTATGAATCTTTTGAGTCGAATCAGTGATTCGGATCGCGTATCAAACCGCCAAACTGCTGAAATCACGTGACTTTGATGTCCAAACCACTGACTTGATTCGTGAAGCTTCGAAACAGTGTTTTGAAATCGGCCATCACTAGATATTGTTAAAGTTTTTTTTTCTTTTTTTTGGCGCACAAAAAAATATTCTTGTCGCTTTATAATATTAAGGTAGAACCACTGTACTCACATGAACTGATTTAAATATGTTTTTAGTACCTTTATGGATCTTGAGAGAGGAAGTACCAATGCTGTCTATGCAGGCCTCGCTGAGCCAACGGATTTAATCAAAAATATCTTAATTTGTGTTCTGAAGATGAACGAAGGTCTTACGGGTGTAGAACAACATGAGGGTGAGTAATTAATGACAGAATTTCCATTTTTGGGTGAACTACCCTAGTAAAAAAAGTATACTTTATTGTATTTTAAATATATTCCCTTTTTCTATAGTAGGCTACACTGCAAATATACTAACAAAAAATGTACTATCTTTAAATATATAAAAAGTATATTATTATCATATTTTCACAATGCAACTTTTAACACACTTTAAAATAATTGTACTTTAGTATATTTTCAAAAAAATATATTTTAGAAAAATATACTTGAAGTGGAAGTTCAGTTTATTTTTTAAAAGTGTATTTATTTGCACTTTATAAAAATATATTTGAGGTATATTTTAACTGTGCGCTGAAAATGATCATTGTAACAATGCACTGAAAGTATATTTAAAAAATACATTATTTAATATCCTGAAGTTGTAGTGTATCTAAAGTTACATTTGAGTATATGTTTTAAGTTTACTTCTTCATCCTTGGAATTCATTATAGCCTATTACTTGTGCTTATTTATTTCAGTATGAATGCATTACAAGCCCATTTAATATATGCAGTGTAGCCCAGGGCCGGGTCTAGGGGGGGCTAGAGGGGGCAATGCCCCCCCCCAGATTTCTCTTGTGCCCCTCCAACATCCCCAGGATACTTGTTTTTTTGTGATCGCACACAAAATGTAAAAAATATATCAACAATAAATTAGTTACATACGCGAATTACTAGAAACATTGTGCGGTTGTATTTTTCTGGCGCGCCTCACGGCGCGCATCCTTTTACAGTTCTCCCTCACAGACGCGCTCAGCACTTCAGGTGCTCACACCATGCTAGAATTACCACAATTACAAGATTTCAACATGTGAAAACCATTCATGTCCTCATCCCCATCCTTGTCCAAAAAGCAGTTTTCCAAGACTTTTGCACACCTTATCTGATCACTTCTCAAGACAGCCATTGACAATCACATGAGCAGAAGACATGCAGATCCTTTATAAATGCGCTCTAGTCGCTATTTAAACTCGCACACACCGTTAATACATTTCTACACGATCATGAAACACTTGGAAATTTAGCTTGGAATTTTAAAATTGTAATTTCCAAGTCATGAAAAATCTCGAAAATGAAAAAATTAAAAACTTTAAAAAAAAAATAGATGTAACTGTTCTAGTAAAATATAAAATAGTTTTGCTCAGTAATGTTCAGCTCTAAAATATTCTATCAGCATTATTGATAGATAATATATATGTTGAAGAGTAGCCTCTTATTTGATGTGATGAGTTACATGCACCTTTCAGAATCTGCAAAATATCAATCATTTAAAAAAATAAATAAATAAGTGAGATCAAATGTTTACATATCAAGTCGGCAGCACAACTCTCGAGCAAAATGAGAAAGAAGCGTTTTTTTTTTTTCAAAATTGGTGGTTTTTGTTTTTTTGCAGAATCTGTTAGTTGAGATCATGAAGAAGCCTCTCCATGTTTGAGATAGCAGTATTGGTATATTTAAAAGCGTACATTTTGAGGTTGAAATCGGCTTGTTTTTCGGAGATTCTAGCACGCAGTAGGGGCGTGTCATTGGGTATTTCCATACTGGGTAACGCGCCGCCGCGTTGTTTTGCAGGATTTTTTTCACATTGCAGCAAAACAGACTTAAAATACTCCGTCATTTTATGTCATAGAGACATAAGTAATATGTCAATTGAAACTATAGAATGTCTTCTTTTATTTGTGTACACTCAGAGTAAATACAACATGTTGTGCTTTTTGTAAAATAAAGAAAACTAACATGATGCGTGATCTCTCGTCTCCCTCTGAACGAAGTCCAATCTGATAGTTCTCAGAAAATGAACTGTAACTTAGTGAATACTTATCACAAAAAAATAGACTTATGTCTAAAAAAACGTTGAAATGTCAGGTTTTAAATCGTGTAAGTCAAATCGAAAACAAATATTCTCTGTTTATGTAATCTGTATGAAAAGAGAGCCATGTCAGAAGTCCGTGATTCAGCTCATTATCCACTAATGCGGCCACGCCCACGGAGCCAGCGCTATTCAGATGCAAATTCAGTCAATACATGCAGACATCGTCTCAATCGTGTATTTATTGTCTTGAAAAGTGTTTTGAATAGCCATAGTTAGCGATCTCTGGCCTCTGTTAGTTCAGTTAGTTCCTGGATTGCCTATTCTTCTTTAGCAGGCATTTGTGGACTAAATGTGCACAGAGCGCCCTCCGGCTGCAAGTATGAATTGAAAACACCAGCGCTCACAGTGATTACAATAAATATTGAATAAATATTACTCCTCTGTATAGAAAATTGACATAAACATATGAGAATCCATCAATATTTCTCCAAATGTACATGCTTTTAAGCTAAAAGCCTACATGAAATTCCATAGAGGTAACATTGTTCAGACACTTTGCATCACAGAAATACATTATATTTTAAAGTATATAATACCATTATTTTAAATTATAATAACATTTCACAGTATTGCTGTTTTTTCTGTATGTTTGATATACACCATGATGAGCTTGAGACTTGATCACATCACAGAGGGTTTTTTCACAGCCTACCTGACTGAAAGGCCTCATTATTAGGCAAGTCATTTCAGGTCATTATTATGTGATTCTTTTGTCTTCTCAGGTGAGAAAATTTCATTTCATGATAGTGACCAAAATGATCACGGTTATCACAGAATCCTGTTCAAAAAGTCCTAATGCTACACAATGAAATCAATTCACCAAGTTTTATGTAGAAAACCAGCAAATAACAAATAAAATTAGCATCAATATGTACTTTTTCTTTACATAAACATTAAAATAATAACATTAAAAACGATGGCCAGATTTTAAAGGAGTGTCTTGCAACATGTTATCTCTAAATCATTTTTATAAAAGTAAAAAAATATATAAATTACTGACATTTACAATGCACATTATCCTTTATTAATAATAGTATGCGGTCCATTCAGCTTTACAGAGGGATGCTTTACAGGGGGTATTGCTTATCTAAATGAGATGAGAGAATAGGTGAGAACTGCAGAAACGTTAAAGGGGTTTTTCTCCCTCTTGAGCTTTTTTGAGTGCCTACCTTCAAATGGCCACAACTTCTCCAAAATGCACCAGAACCGACTTGTGTCCCTACTTTCCGTGACTGGTCACATATGTGTAAATGTTTATTAAGTTTACACTGGCAGAATCATTTTACAATCGTACACACAAATCTATATTAAACAACACACCAGCAGCACAAGTAACGTTACATGCGAAAACATATGTTGAGTGGTTAAACTTATCGGAATTCAAATGTCTCTTCAACTTGGTCTGTGACCAATCAGATTTTGTTGCTCACTGCCTTCAGCCAATCAGAGCTGCTGACGTCACGGTCGTCGTCTGACCAGTTCAATCAAGTGACATCGCAGACTGTCAGATGGCGACGACAACCGGCTAATCTAATGGCCTACGCGATCCTGAAAGAACCGGAGAAAGTGCTGCTATTGGGAGGTGAGTTGTTGTCTACCAGTTAACAAACTTTATTTTATTTTCTTTAACAAACGGAGAACGATATTTCGGCTTGATATCTCCTTCTTGAGTTTGTGTGTGGTGGTTTGTGGCACATGTTTGTATGCAGAACATTCATATGATTGGTCAAATCGGCCCGTATTCTGTAGGATATTAATTCATAAAGTGTTTTATGCTTGAATATGTACCGAAAACAATATCGACATGCCATTCTGATACAGTTCCCTGCTGCTAATCCTCATTTACTGTTCAGAAATAGTATTGGTTCAATGCAGGATTTAGACAGACTATTGTAAACGCGAATAAAGAGTTGAACATGCTGTCTTATATCTTAGGTATTCTGTCAACAGATGCTGTTCTTCACGCCATCAGACACAATGAGAAGATCGTCAGAAAATGGATTATAATGTGTAATTTGTATTTGTGTATTGAGGGTTACCATTGGTCCAATATTTTTTTTTCTTTAATGAAAAACATGGTAAGTTTTGCTGAATCTATGTTAAGTTTAAATAAAAACTATTGGATTTGTTAATGGAATATGTCTCTTCATTAGTGATGTTCTTATATTTTATTTAATTTAGTGGCCTTGAAAACAAATGCATTCAACTTTGGGAAAATGTGTTAAACGGTATTTAAATAGTAGCACAACTGTATTGTGTGAGATTATGTAATTCAAAGTACAGTAGTCAACATTTGAAGTGAGTTCAGCAAAGTTGTCCTAAGAAAAAGGTTTTAGGAAAACTTTGATTAAAGGTTTTGATCCGCTTCAAATGTTGACTATATTATACAAAGTATAAGTAATAAAGTGTATTGGTATTGACTGCAAAGTGTGTAATGTTTAATGTTTGGAATAAGCCAAAGGTACTGAGCATACAGTATATACTATTACCTGTAAAATAATATATTCAGTGTATATTGCTTGTGTTTTCTGAAGACAATCGTAATTATTTTGTAATGTACTTAAATCACAAACAAAAGTGTACTCATAACACAAATAAAAGTGTACTCATAACACAAATAAAAGTGTACTCATAACACAAATAAAGTATACTTATAATACAATATTATAACAAAAAATATACTTTTAACACAAATAAAGTACACTTTAATATCACTAATCAAGCATGTAATTAGTCCCTACACAGACATATACTTAAAGTGTACTAAGTATACTTGAAGTTGTTCCAATTTAGCACACATAAGTATACTAAATATACTCAAAGTTGTATTTTAATACTACTTAAAGGGATAGTTCACCCAAAAATGAAAATTTGATGTTTATCTGACAGACGGCAACGGTTGGAGTTAAAAATCATCATTTGTGTTCTACTGAAGAAACAAAGTCACCTACATCTTGGATGCCTTGGGGGTAAGCAGATAAACATCAAATTTTCATTTTTGGGTGAACTATCCCTTTAATTTCAACTTAAATATACTTAGTACAAAATTTGTTGTTTCAAAATAGCACACTTTAAATGAACTAATCATTAACACACTTGAAATATACTAATAATTAGTCTTGCTGCAAGTATACTTAGTATACTTTTTTTTCACTAGGGTAACCCTTAGAGGAAATCACCTAATAGCTTCAATGACACATCAGACAAAAGCATTTTTTGAAAAAGCGCTGACAAAGCCACCCAGCAGTCATGAGAGTGAATATGGGAAACACACAGTCTGACACCTGTCTGACAATCTGTNCTGAAAATAACACCACAAAAAAAAAAATAATAATAAAAAATAATAAAAACACATTTCCATGCACATAGTCTAATTTTAACTCTTTAATAGAAAACATGGACATCAATTCACCTATTAAATTAGAAGCAAATCTAAAACAAATGTATGAAACAAACAGGGTCTCTGTTATAAAAACTTTCAGCTTTTATAACAGAGCTTTTTAAAATAGAGAAAAAACATCTGGAAAAAAAAATCAAACATTTTTAAAGAAATGCATTTTTTTTCTCAGAAATTGTAGCTGAATTAGATTTCAATACACAGTGCAACATAAAACATTGCTTGACTGCAGGTAAAACATACAGTATAGGATGATCTTAAACACTTTTCAAACCACTTAAATGCTTTGATTTGAGGCGGTGTGTGTGGTTTGAGTTATACAGCCTTTCCATGTTTTCCTGGATCTTCCTCCACATCATCATAGTCTGTTATTAGAAAACAAGAGCAAATTCATGTATCAACATGCTTTAAAAAGTATTATAATGAACACAATGTTTGCATTTAAATTAGCTATTATAAAGGCTACAACAAAATTATTCAGTAAAAAAAGGCATCCCATACCAAACACATCACTCATATTTTCCCCGAAGTTCTTCACATCGTCATACTCTTCCTGAACACCCTCTGATATAAATGTGCCTAGTATTAATTACATGAAAAAGTCTTCATACTCGATTCATATTTGATGAAAAATAAGGGGGGAAAAAAAGAAAAAAGTTCAGTGTAAAAAAGTGAAAAAAAAGTTCATCATTTGAAACCCACACCTTTTTTATCATTGGAGAACTGACGTACAATGACGACATCATCATAGATCTACAACAAAATAATGAAAAATTATATGCATCCATTAATGAACAAAATTTTGGATTTTGAAAATGTAGATATGTATAATTAAAATGCATATACATATATATAGTGTGTTAAAACCTCTAATTCTCTGGTGTGTTTTGTTGCTCTACTAAATTATTTAACATGAAGAGAGAATAAACAGAAACTAATTCACAGGCCAAATAGGCAGTGGTGTAATGTAACGAAGTAATAATACTTCGTTACAGTACTTAAGTATTTTTTGGGAGAATCTGTACTTTACTTGAGTTTTTATATTTCTGTCAACTTTTACTTTTACTCCTCTACATTTCCTAAATAAAATGTATACTTTTACTCCGATACATTTTCCCAAAGCATTTTCGTTACTTACTACAAAATAAAGTCGGAAGAACACAGACTGCAAACAAATGCTCGCACAACCGCGGTTGATTTCATTTTCCGGGTTGCGTCTGTTGATGGAGCGGCTGAGAATATGCGCTGTCATTATACAGCACGAGAGCGACCTCTAGAGGCAAAATAAAAACTATCACTACGGGAGTTAGTTTTGACACGTGACGTAAGGCTGTGCGCTGCACAGAGCGGGACACTTAAAAAAACGGATTTAAAACGGACAACATAACGGTATGTTATACAGTGTACACTACAGTACATGTTTTCATATCATTATAAAGTAATTAGTTTGTTGACTAGATTCTGCATTAGTGGAGAACAGCAGTATCTTTGCCGTCGAGGCTGAGAGGATGCTACAGTAGTAAGTTACCTCAAGCGATTAAAACAATGTGACAAAAACACCAACTGTTTAATGTCACGATTGTTACCATTAATTTGCATTAGTTTATATCCATTTGTTCGCTGTTATGCATTCGTTATCCAGCGAAGTTGCATATTTAAACTGTATGCAGCGACAGAAACATTTATCAGAAATGCATTCGATTTCAGATTTTTTTTTTTATCGGCACTGTAACACATATTTTGATTAGATGATCAAGTATTCTAAAATAGAGGCAAATCATGTGTGAAAGTATACATATAATAGACTTAGGCTATGCCTTAGTGTGTAAAGGTGATTTTTAAGCATGACTGGATTTATATGAAATGGTAAAACTACAATAAGAGTCCATTTGTATAAATAAGGTTTATAAAAGTATTGTTAATTTTTAATTTCAACATTTACATTTAACATTTTAAAGTTGTCTCTTACATTAGTTACAATGCACTATGAATTAACATGAACGATCAATGTATAATTAATATGTTAGTATTTTTTATATTTAAAAATTACAATGAACATTTAGAAATTTTTTTAATTCAAAGAAACAAAATGTAAGAGTTAAAATTGAACACAATCTTGCTGCTCAAACTGTGTATAGAACCATTTTTAATCATATTTTTTGCTCCTTTTGTATTTTATATTTACTTGTACTTTTACTTTCAATACTTAAGTACGTTTAATATCAAAAAAATACTTTTCGTACTTAAGTACAAAAAATATCACATACTTTACAACTTTTACTCAAGTAACATTCTAATCAGTGACTTTGACTTCTACCAAAGTCATTTTCTGGTAAGATAACTATACTTTTACTCAAGTATGGTTTTCGAGTACTTTATACACCACTGCAAATAGGTAATTCAATTAAGTGAATTTCTGTGACCATTGAACACTGACCTGTTGGCCCTTCAGTGATGGTGACATCATTATAGTAGTCAGCTTTTACTCCTACTGCAGAATTTGCTTTGAAAAAGAAAATGCATACATACATAATAATAATAACAATAAAACCTTATCTGAATTATGAGCTGAATGATTTTTTATAATTTATACTCTAAGATAACTTAAGTGAATGTTTTTAATTATTTAACACACATACATTTCTGTGTAGGTTACATAATTCTATCAGTCCTCTAACCTGAAAGAAGTTTATCAGCATCTTCATACCCAGAATGCTGTTCAGTAGAAAGGACACTTCCTGTTATGGAGTAGAACCATCAGACATGTTCACAATCACAAATCAGCCAAAATCCCCATATCATTTGGATCATATAGCACTAATCCAATATCATTACAAGTGACACAAACAAGGACCTATGTGATTTGCTCCACTCACACTCTGAATAAACTAATTACCCTGTTGATCTCCACAAATCAGACACTATGATACTTACTCACCCCTCTGAGTGAAGAGACGGTGTCTATTAGTGGGTCTGTGAAGCTCCTCATAAACGGCTTCAGTCGTGCTCTTGTGTCTCCTCTTAGAGAGAGCTGTGAGTGTAGAGAGACAACCCTGCTGTCAGTTCACAACACATGACTGATCACACACTGAATAAGACACAATATGACAGTCTCTGGATCTCTCCTACCTCTCCTCATCACTCTGTTCTGCTGAATCAGTATAAGCAGTGGCACTAAGAGAAGTAAGAGCACAACTCCCAGTACAATCACAAGCACAGAGAGAGACGCTGCTGGAGGAGTTTGTGGACGAGAGACTGATGTTGAGCTCACTGTCTGAGAAACTGGAGGAGAAGATGATGTTGTTGTGCCAGGAGTAGTGGACACTGACAAATCTGGTAAAAAAGACACAAATACTTTCTAAATCATGCAAATAAAAAATTTTAGCACTAAAATTGTATAAAAATTAATAATTTTTATCAGTGTTTTTCTGTGACCTGCACAGGTGAGTCCAGCGTGCTCTTTGTTGGAGCAGTCAGTGTGGTTCTTCAGGGAGAGAGGACAGTCCCACAGGTGAATCTCATTCCCTCTGCACTCGACTCTGTTCAGCCACACAACACCTTCACCAGCACCAAAGACTGAATTCCCATCAGCCCTCAGTGCTGCTCCACAACCCAGCTGCCTGCAGACCACCTGAGCATCGCTGATGTCCCACAGATCATCACAGACTGAGCCCCACACAGCGTTATGATACACCTCCAGCCTCCCAGAGCACCGGCCCTCCCCTCCACTCAGTCTGAAAGGAACATGATCTAAAATCACAGACAAGTAGACACATTATTGGCCAACAGCGTTCAGTCAGAACAGCGCCATCTACAGTGTGGGATGTGTGTGGTGTGATATTAAATCCTCTTGGTTCCCCAAAACAAAATTACTTGCATTCATCACAAATGGCTGTAATGATTTTTATGTTCTTCTACATCAAATTAACTTACCTGATCACTGTCTCTGATGTGGAGATGTGGAGCATGATAAAGAGCTTCTAGAGGACTCATGACTCTCCTGTTCTGTAATTACAAGTTAAATTAATATTATATTTAGTGCTGTAAATCAATAAAAAAAAAATTTGGTATAATTTTTTGGTAATTAATCATGATTAATCGCATGTAACATTAAAGTTTTTAATATATATTGTTCATAATAATTTCATCTCCAAATTAATGTAGAAACAACATATACATTTTAGATATTTGATCTTTATAGAAATTCAATAAAGTTATCAAAAACAGTGAAACACATTCTTCACTGCATAAATTATAAATCGAATATAGATTAATCCTTATTAAAGCTATAAAAGTTATTCAGTCAAGAGCAGAGAGTAATTTTCTCATTTTTTCTTTGATTAACATTACTGACAGACAGCAGCAGGTTTATTAGGCATAATTTTGTGTGTTTTTGTCCGTTCAAGTATGAAAGAGAACTCAATGTGGCCGGCACACTGCCTAAAGCGGCTTTCTATGCATAAGTCGTCTTTGTGTCACACAGACAGGAGATTTACAGACACTAAGTTCTCTTTTGTTGCACTTGAATGTTTTAAAAGCATCTGCGTGAATAAAAGCATGATCATATAATATAATGCTAGCTAAAGAAAGATTGAAAAAAATGGATGCTGCTGTAAATATTTTTAAAATGTTAAACTGAAAAAAAAATCTCATGAATTAACACATTAAATTTGACAGCCATATATATACAGGAGCTGGTCATATAATTAGAATATCATCAAAAAGTTGATTTATTTCACTAATTCCATTCAAAAAATGAAACTTGTATATTATATTCATTCATTACACACAGTCAGTGATCTGTCATCTGCTGGTGTTGGTCCACTGTGTTTTCTGAGGTCCAAGGTCAACGCAGCCGTATACCAGGAAGTTTTAGAGCACTTCATGCCTCCTGCTGCTGACCAACCTTATGGAGATGCAGATTTCATTTTCCAACAGGACTTGGCACCTGCACACAGTGCCAAAGCTACCAGTACCTGGTTTAAGGACCATGGTATCCCTGTTCTTAATTGGCCAGCAAACTCGCCTGACCTTAACCCCATAGAAAATCTATGGGATATTGTGAAGAGGAAGATGCGATATGCCAGACCCAACAATGCAGAAGAGCTGAAGGCCACTATCAGAGCAACCTGGGCTCTCATAACACCTGAGCAGTGCCACAGACTGATCGACTCCATGCCACGCTGCATTGCTACAGTAATTCAGGCAAAATGAGCCCCAACTAAGTATTGAGTGCTGTACATGCTCATACTTTTCATGTTCATACTTTTCAGTTGGCCAAGATTTCTAAAAATCCTTTCTTTGTATTGGTCTTAAGTAATATTCTAATTTTCTGAGATACTGAATTTGGGATTTTCCTTAGTTGTCAGTTATAATCATCAAAATTAAAAGAAATAAACATTTGAAATATATCAGTCTGTGTGTAATGAATGAATATAATATACAAGTTTCACGTTTTGAATGGAATTAGTGAAATAAAATCAACTTTTTGATGATATTCTAATTATATGACCAGCACCTGTATAGGGTTTGGCTTGCTATGATAAAGGATCCTGAATCTTTAGAAAAACTCAGATATCTCTTATGGGTAAACTCATGTCATTTAATAAAATGTGGAAAGAACCTTTGAAGTCTCTTGGGATTAGTGAAGATTCCAGCACATAGCCTTAATGGGACAATTATAGTATAAATGTATATTTGGGTATATATATATATNTATATATATATATTATATATATTGGATATTTGTTTGTTTATTATCGTTTTCCTCCATTGTGTTATAAAGAACACACTGCATTCCCCTGTTACATCATATATGTAAATAAGAAGAAAGTCGTTATTGTAAGAAATTGGTTCAGCGTGAGCGTGGTGGAAGGTGTGTTGGTTCTGACAGCTTATATAGCAACTAATGAGCAAATTTTTTTAAGTCGGCATAAAAAAAGAAAGTTGATAGTTTTTTCTTCACTATTATGACATATCAGAGGGAAACGGCTTCTTGAATAATAATAAAAAAAATAGGATGGGAATTGATTTTGTCTATCAGAAATTGACTGAATCATTGGATTTTGTTGTGGTCTGCCCCCCCAAAAAGCACGTCAGAGAAAAGAAAAGATGACGCTGCAAGAGGGAGGGGAAGTTATTTTGATTGAAGATTACAAGTGCACATGAATAAAAAAATAGTAAGGATGCGTGCAGATTAATCATTTATAATAAATACTGCAGTATTCCATAAGCAAAATAAGAATTGTCCATTTTGATTTCATCCTTGTCCAAAGTAAGCACCACCCAGAGCATCTACAGGTTCTCCAAATTCTTCTCAATCCACCATTTTTGACTTTAACACAGTGGTTTAAAAAGGCAACAATCTGAGGAATCATTGTTAAAACAAGGAAACCTTGTGCAGAGAAATGTTTGCATACAAAAAGGGAAAGTTAGAAATCTGTTAACATCTGACTGCTTTTCAGACAAGACAACTATGAGACTTGTAAGGAACTTACCCTGAGATTTACTTTTTCTTGCTCAACAGGTTAGATATCTAGCAGTCATTATGTCTAATGTCAGCATTGTCTTACTTTTGTGACTTTATTTTAAAATAATTGTTTTCAATGTGTCAAAAATATTATTATTACTATAGTTTTATGGGTTTTCTTTTAGTCACAAAATGTTCCCCTTAGGTGCTCCTTGAAGGTATAGAAGAACTCAGCAAGTAGAGTTCATTCCACCATCAAGTAATAATGAAAATTCAGGAAAGTAATTTTGTGGAGAATTTGAGCATTAATGTATAAAATCAAAATACTCTATATTTTATTGAGTTGGTGAAAAGAGTGACAGTTTTAGTAATGTAATATTAAAGTGATGTACTGTATGGAGCAGTTTACCTGAGCAGATGACTCCAGCATCTTCAGTATGATCACAGTTCCATTTACCCCATCCTGCTGACCAACAGTTTTTCAGTGTAGATTCTGATCCAGTACACATGACAAAACTCATCCAGATTGGTCCTGATCCTTGTCCAAATTGAGCATCACTCAGAGCATCTACAGGTTCTCCACAGTCCAGCTCTCTACACACCACTGCAGCATCAGCCAAATCCCAGTCATCATCACACACTGTTCCCCACTGACCTCTATGAAGAACCTCCACTCTACCAGAACAGCGACTGTGACCATTTATCAGTCTCACATTCACACGGTCTATATATTGAAAAGAAATAATGAGTGATGAGTGAGGAAAATAGAGAATGAAATAGAAAGATTAATGATTAATCACATAATCAGAGATCTGTGCAAAATTAAATTTTCAATCTGGGGATTGGAATATAGAGAAGAAATTAGTTCCAACCTTCACACAACAGTTCAACACTGTATTTGTGTGAGCTGTTGCATGAGGACGATATTGGACAGAGGTGAATCTGAGACTCATTTCCTCTGCACTGAATCTCTTGTGTCCACATCTGAGCGTCTCCTTTTCCAAAAGCATCTTCTCCCAGCACCTGTACAGGAGCCCCACAGTCCAGCTCTCTACACACAACCTCTGCATCCTGCTGGTCAAAGGCAGCAGCACACACTGAAACCCACGTCTGATTATGAAGTATCTCTAACCTCCCAGAGCAGCGAGAACCTCCAACCAGCCTGAC
>RJVU01079805.1:4714061-4732929 GCA_003731715.1 Anabarilius grahami
GATGAAATATATTTAAATGTTCCAAACATATTTTATGTGTAATAAAACACAGGTTGTGTATATATGAAATATATGTGTATATATGAAAATTATTGAGTAAAAAACATATGCAAATATGCTAAAGAAATATATCATTCATGAGTATATTGTTATTCATTTATTTATTTAGCATACATTCAAATGAGATACAGAGAAGGTGGGTGTTTAAACTTGAACATTCGTGATGTGAGGTCAGTAAGAACAATTTTATTCAGCAATTCATTGTTTAAAATGACAGTATGAATGTCATTTACATTGTTGCAAAATATTTGTTCCAAATAAACTTCTTTCAAAAACATAAAATCTTCAAACTTTTGAATACTAACTATTTTTACATTTTAGAGTTGGTGAAAATGGTGAATAATTTGTGATATAATATTTTGGTGTTGATTGAAAAAGTTTACCTGAGCAGATGACTCCAGCATCTTTAGTATGATCACAGTTGCTTTTACCCCATCCTGATGACCCACAGTTCTTCAGTGTAGATTCTGATCCAGCACATAACACAAAACTCATCCAGATTGGTCCTGATCCTGGTCCAAAATGAGCATCACTCAGAGCATCTCAGGTTCTCCACAGTCCAGCTCTCTACACACCACTGCAGCATCAGTCATATCCCAGTCATCATGACACACTGTTCCCCACTGACCTCTATGAAGAACCTCCACTCTACCAGCACAGCGACTGTGACCACCAACCAACCTCACATTCACACCATCTATTAGTGCATCAGATGAATGACAGACTGAATAAGAGAAAGGAGGAAGGGAAAAGAAATGTGGAACATTACAACAAAGCACAAATATAAAGATAATATATCACAGTTAGACAGCAGTGACCTGTAGACTCTTGTTATTGCATATAAATGTTTGAATTGAGATAATTTCTCCCTCAACTGAAAGTATAAACCTACTGGTGATGAGTTTTATTAGAAACATCAGACTCCTCTAGTCGTCTTCTGCTTGACGCACAGCATTTCATCAGCTCAGAACGTGGCACAAGATTCCTTTCTGTTCCTCGAATACACTGAAGAACATGGGTACTGTCAGCCCCCTAAAGAGGAGAGCCCTAAAACTTTCCAATCAGCTTCATCATTACCTTATTAGACACAACAGAGGAAATCATCAAACAACTTCAGTGACAAATCAGAGGAGGTATTACTGATTTTCACCATATATATCAAAAGAACGTCAGCTCTGAAAAGAACTCCTCCTCCCTATCAAGACACTTCACTGAGGATGCACACACACACACACACACACACACGTTAGAGGCAAAAATAGTCACACATCATTTGGGAGACTTTGAAGATTTTAGAGAGAGGAAGCGCCTAATGTTATATACAGCATCAGACCCAAACACCTGCTGATACAGACACTGATAACTGCTCAGTTCAAACATCATAACATGTAAAAATTATATTTTGAATAAATTTAAATAAATAAAAATAAATAAATTTACAGGGCTAAATATTTGAATATTGTTATTATGTCAAAACAATTTACCATCCCAAAGTAAAGCTAGATTTGCAACCCTGATACCCATTTTAGCATAGTTTTTATTATTATATAATTTTATAAATTTTAATGTTTGTTGTTAGAAAAAAACACAAATCAGATGTAAAGATATAAAGTTCTCATTCACAATAACACACAGAGAACTTAGCAACCTTGGTCAGTGTTTATGTGCATTCAATTGTGGCAATGCGCTACTCGCCCAAAAGGTGGCAGCAAAACACTTGTTCTAAAATAGAGGGCAGCAAACACTGAAAAAAAAAAATCTATGAAACGAGCTAATAAACGTCTTGTCCTTGTGTTGACAGGAGAGCGCGTCTCAGTGCTTACTGAAACAGAAATTGTTCAGTTCTTTCTTATAATAAAAATTCAGAATGATTTTTGGTCAAATGGATTTTATTGTAGTAAAATGTTTTGGTAAAAAGTTTTTGCAAATTAAGCTACTAGATTCAGGGCTGAGTGTGGAGATTTTAAGTTCTATTAACAACCATTTATAAGTGACAAATCACTGATTGATCAACAATAAATAAAGAAGAGACATTTTAAATATCTGCATAATGACAATATATGACACTTCAGTTGGTATGAGTTACTGCTGACGATGTTTAGCCAGACAGTTCATCCTGGTCTCTGCTCTCAGAAGAACACAATCCAGTTTGTTGCAAACACCACCTCTCCTGCATGTGTGAGAAGTAAAATTCAGAGACTATTACACTCTTTTCAGTGCACTTTACTGTTCTCTTACACTATTTACTGTTCAATACAGAACTCCATCTTCTCTCACAGTTCAAGTTTTAACCAGTTCCACCAACATCTGTCCACAGTAAGGGCTGAATAACCACAGAAATCCATCTCAAATAAGATCAGATGTCCACTGATGGAATATCTGAAGAGGGTTCAGCAACAAATCAAGTTCCGGCAGCTCGTAGGCCCTGTTTCTGCATGACATTCCAGAGTTTGTGGAGGTTGGACTGAGTGATGAGGTCGTCTGGTTTGAGCTGCAGCGCACGGAGGTAGTTGCTCTCAGCTTCCTTCAGCTTCCCATTAAGATGGAGGATGGCCCCGAGATTCATCAGAGCTGCTGGATGCTGGGAGAACAAGAAAAGTAGACACAAAAAGAGAGAATCATGGATAGTTATAGAATTAGGCAAGAAAAAAAATCTTTAAACATTCTAAAAATCTGAAGTTTGTATTAAATAATGCATGTAGAAGATTGAATAATTGTGCAAGGCTACTTCGAACAAAAATATCTATAACATCTAACAAAACGGTTACTTACATCAGGTCTTAAATCAGCTGCCTTCCCATAATACCGTTCAGCTGCCTCATTCAGACTGGCCTGTCTGTGGACAAACACAAATTACTAGAACATTTAAGTTATTATTAAGAATATTATTATGCACTCATAAATAATTATTAATATTGCCGTGTGATGAGTGTTGGCCCAGGCAAATAGTCTTCTACATACTAGTGTGACTTTAATTTCTCTAAATACTCTGTTGCCTCTTCCGAAAACAATACAAGTTAGAATAATTAATTAGTTGTTAAATTAAAGGGTTAGTTATTTTAAGATATTTTTAATAAAATTAAATCCGATGGCTCAGAGAGACCTCCATTGCAACAAGATAATTAACACTTTCAAATGCACAGAAAGCTGCTAAAGACATATTTAAAACAGTTCATGTGACTACAGTGGTTCAACCTTAAATGTAATGAAGTGACGAGAATACTTTTTGTGCGCCAGAAATAGAAAGTTCAAAAGAACAGCATTTATTTAAAATATAATATTTTCTAACATTATAATTGTCTTTACTGTAACTTTTGATCAGTTTAACTCATCCTTGATGAATAAAAGTATTGATTAATTTTATTTCTATCCCCCAAAAATAAAATTAAAATTCTTACTGACCTCAAACTTTTGAACGGTAGTGTTTAATGTTACAAAAGATTTAGATTTCAGACAAATGCTGTTCTTTTGAACTTTCTATTCATCATAGCATCATGAAATAAAAATGTAAATAACTGTTTTCAACATTGATAATAATCATGAATGTTTCTTGAGCATCAAATCATCATATTAGATTGATTTCTGAAGGATCATGTGACACTGAAGACTGGAGTAATGATGCTGAAAATTCAGCTTTGATCACTGGAATAAATTATACTTTACTGTATATTGACATAGAAAACAGCCGTTTTAAATTGGAATAATATTTCACAATATTACTGTTTTTGCAGGCTTGGTGAGCAGAAGATACTTCTTTTAAAACATTAAAAAATCTTACTGACCCCAAACATTTGAACGGTAGTGTATATATATATATGAAGACTTCAGATGCAAAAGCCTCTAAGTGCCGTCTGAAATTTTCTTCTAAAATGAGCATTTTTATCAAGTTTGTATGTTTATGTTCAGTTATTTCACGTTAATGGCAATGACAAGGACCTATTAATTGCCCTTAAAGTAAAATTACTGAACCCAAACATACAAGCTTGATAAAAATGCTCATTTTAGAAGAAAATTTCAGACGGCACTTAGAGGCTTTTGCATCTGAAGTCTTCATATATATATATATAAATATAAGTTGTTAAAAAAATAATTTAGAGTAAAATCAATATGTCCATGTATTTATTTAGCACGCATCTGTGGAATAAGCAGAATAATGCACAGTCAGCTGGTCATTAAATCACAAAATATACTCTCATCAATGATGATGAAACAAGTAGAATCCACCTGCAAACCACCTGACGCAAAAGTGTGCAGATTCAGCGATGTGAATGTTTGACAGACACACACACACACCTGAGCATATGAGCAGCGCTGAACACCACATCAAACTCAGAACTGTCGAGCTCTGCAGCTTTCTGAGCCATTACTGCTGCCTCTGCCAGACGAGACTCTTCCAACAGAAACTGACCTGAGAGAGAGACAGAGGAGATCACAGGATGGAAAACAACTCAAACACAGCAGGCCAGAAGACCACAGGTTGAACAGTTGAAGATCAGATATGTAGAACAAGCAGCAAAAAACACAAAGGCAAAGACAGTGAGAGTGGAGGATGAAGGAGGACACGAGGCACTCTGCTGAAGTTTACTGATTAATATCAGTGATAAGAAAGGACAGAGTTTTGTGAGAGTTGAGAATGAGCTGTTTAGTCAGACATGAAGCGCATTCAGTTTCTTTATGGTAATGTATATTATTTAAATTTAAATTAATATCCAAATATATTTAATAATAATAATATTAAAAAATAAATAATTTGTTGTTTAATTAATATTAGTTTTAAATAAATAAATAAAGGCCATATTTAAGGAAGATGCTGAGAAATAAAATGTCAAGTAATTTAAGCACTTGATCGATAATATTAGAAGGTATTTGAATCAGATCCTACCATAATGCATATAGCAGTTTCCTCTAGCAGGATCCAGCTCTATTGCCTTCAGGAAGTAACGCTCTGCTTCAGACTTCTGTCCCTGTGGAGAAATTAAGAAATAATTACACCTGCACCCACCGTTACTAATAAAGACATAGCCGTAACCGGATCCTTTAAATTTGCGCTATATGTGATGTTAGATGTTATCAAAGTGTGGGAAAGTTTACTTGTGTGAGTGTTTCTCCATGTTTGATGTGCAATTGTCTCACTTTCTTTACGGTTCAGTGCTGATTGCTTCCATGCTGGTGTTACCTTTGCAAACGTTCTTGTCATAAGCAGCGAGGTTATATTATGCTTGCTTCACTGAACAGTTTTGTGGCAAACTCTTCAGATAAGAGGATAAAGAAATAGCTTGGAAAGCTGTAGCATTTCATGCTCTCCTTGGCTACGGTTCCTGAAAAGCATTCAACTATGTCCAAGAGCGTTTATCAAATGTATAGGCCTATAATATTTGAAGTCAAGGTTTCAAAAACCGCTTAATAGCTTCAGATTTGAATCCAAAAGGGTAAATACAAAACAAGCTATTGTTTTAGCCTCAGACCTCGATTTAATCTGTTGACTAAAGCGTTAAATTAGCTTTTAAGGACATATTTTTAATGTAAAACAAACTTTAGAAACTTCAAGTTCAAAAACAGACTGCTTAACAGATCAGGAAACAGCTGTAAATGTTCTGAATCTTTCACGTTTCGGAGAACTGATCAAAATGGTCTTGTGAGGTACATCATGACATAACTTCAGTCATTTTGTCAGATGCTGTTCTGACCGTTTGACACAGAGTAATACTCAGAGCTAATACACCACAGTTCTTCGACAGGTGGTCAAAAGTTCACCAATAACCTGTTTTCAAGAAGGAAAGAGTAATTAATTTAAGCACGGTGCTTGAGGGGTAATAACCGGTTTTAATCTGTGTGTATTAAGTGGACAGGCCAGGTGGGGGTTGGTGGTGGTGGGAGGGAGGGGACTTTAAAGTGAGCAAACAGGTTTGAGGCAACAGTCTGGACTCTTGACCAGCCGTGCCGAGACACAAACCCCAAATCAGATTAGGAGGAGGATATGAGATATCACGTCCTGAGGGGGATGCAGCTGCTCGACCTTTCTTCATCACCCCTCTCCATTTACATCATGGTGGTCAGAGAGGAAAATATCAAGAGTTATTTCTTATGCAGGGAGAGATGGGGTAGTGACTGGGGTGGAATAAAAATATGAAAATCTGAAAAGACAAGTTTCATTATTAACAAAATGATGTTGGCATTGATGTCTGAGTGATGTTTGTGTCAGCGTTCCTCTCAAGGACGAAGCAATTATTTCTTTCCTCAGCACTAAGAGTCTCATGAAGGGTCATCTGTGGCTCAAATTATTTTAATAATCATCCAGATATCTTTGGATACTTCTTTCCACTTGATCTTCCCATTAATAGTTTGAAATCAAACTGAATTGAGTTAATATTTAATTATGCTTTCACAAATCCACTTAGATTCCATAATGAAAATTTAATAGCAAGCACAGCATGTCAAAAATACCACAGGTGAAAATGCTTCTATTTTACCTAAATGATGGATGGATGGATGGATGGATGGATGGATGGATGGATGGATGGATGGATGGATGGATGGATGGATGGATGGATGGATAAACACTTTGTCAAAAATTATTTGAGAATTAAATTGTCTTTCATTGTTGTCTCAGACTTTCAGATCCCACTTTTGTGTTTGTGTCAAAAGAAAAGCTCGAAAACACAAAAAGGTTAAGAACGTACTTGTCGGGTTGACTCACCATGATAGACAGCAGTTTTCCATAAGTCAGGTGGGCAGGAACATGGTCAGGTTTGGCCTTCAGTGACTCTCTGTACCAATGCCCCGCCTCCTCTAGATTATTCAGCCTCATATACGCCTCACCTGTAGGTCAGAAGGACAAAATCACCTAGAATTCCCTGGACTTCATGCTGACAAATCAAATGCAGAGAAAAGCATGTTTCATAGGATTATTTTGAGGAGTTATGGAAGACCTTTCCAAATATGCTTGGAGTTGATTTGCAGACAAAAAAAATCTTCTGGAGCACTATGTTTGAAATTTAGGGAGAAAAATGTTCTAAACTGCCTGATGTCCCAAAAACAGCAGTCCACCATGGTGTGAGACTAATAAAGATAGCTGTAGTCCTCTTCATACAATATTAATAAAGAGACACAGAAACCATAAGCGTAACAGTGACTGTAAGCAACCAAACTTTCAAAAGACTACAAGGTAAACTTACTATACTAAGGAGTATACTATATAATGGGCTTGATTCCAAGGAAACACATAAAATGTACACCTTGAATGGACTGTAAATTCACTTTGGATGAAAGCGTTTGCCAAAGGCATAAATGTAAACTCATCACATCTCCGGATACTGATTCAGTAATGCAAGGACACATTATCTATGTATCAGATTCCAGTCACATCTCCAGACATCTTTTTTCATCCTAACAGGAGAAGAGGAGTGTTGCGGCATAATACGGCAAAGGAAAAAATAAATGGGGAAAAAAACATTTATAAAAAATAGTTTTATAAATAAAGGTTTACTTTACTTTGAAATATAAATTTTTCTTAATACATAAGTCAATTCAAGCCACCTTTATTTTTATAGTGCTTTATACGATAGAACATGTTTCAAAGCAGCTTCACAGTAAAAAAACAGAAAGTAAGAGTATAAATTCTGCAGACGTCATCAAATATGAGACAAATTCAAATTCTGCTGTAAAGCAGCTGTAGCAAGATAATAGTGTCATTATTCAGTTCAATTGTTTAGTGTACTTCAAGGTGTTGTAGAAACACTAAAAAAAACATTTTAAAGGGTTAGTTCATCCAAAAATGAATTCTGTCATTAATTATTCACCCTCATGTCGTCATCTTTGGAAAACAAATGAAGATCTTTTTAATGAGATCTGAGTGTTTTCTTTACCTCCTTTGACAGCCTACCACTTTCAAGGCCCACAAAAGACACCATAAAAGTAATCCATGTGACTTCAGTGGTTTAACCTCAATTTTATGAGGTGACGCAAGTGCTTTGTTTGTGCAAAAACAACACAATTGACCACATTATTTACAATAATGTGTTTTTTTTTGTGGTTTTTTTAGCAAACAAAGCACTCGCATTGCTTCATAAAATTGAGGTTAAACCACTGGAGTCACATGAATGACATTTATGATGTTTTTTTGTGGGGCCTGAAAGTGGTAGTTGCATAAGCTCTCAATGGAGGGACAGAAAGCTCTCAAATTTCATAAAAAAAAAAAAAAAAACATTAATTTTTGTTCCGAAGATGAATGAAAGTCTTACAGGTTTGAAACGACATGAGGGTGAGTAACTAATGACAGAATTTTAATTTTTGGGTGAAGTAACCCTTTAAAGCCGGGGACACACTTAACGATTGTAAGGCCGATTATGAATGTAAATTGATACTTATGACTGATCGCGCTCAAACGCGTCCAGTCGCGTTCAGTCTGCGATTACAGTCGGTGTTCAAATTCCATGTGTAAGTATATAAATCGGCTCCAGTCGAAGGAAGCAATCGGTATGTGTGTTCAGTTCAGTCTTAGAATGTTTCAGCTAATCGTTAGGTGTGTCCCCGGCTTAAATCTTAAACAGAGCATGTTAATGAGGTCGTCTTTTAGACGGGAAAAAATACTAAAATTCCAGGGGAAAATTTATCAAAAGGGGATAATAAGTCACAAGACTGGTTGTATAAGGTTAATATTAGGAGTGATGTGGATGGATGTAATGAGCATTCATAAATTTTACATTTAATATATTGTGATTCCACTGGAAAAACACACAACCTCAATTTTACATTGGTCAATAAATATGTCCAGGTAAGTCTCATTATATTATTATTTTGCAATATATTGCAAAAAAGACATTTACTTCAACTGAGAAATAAACACTGACCCATCATGTTGTACAAACTCTGCGGTGAGAACTGCCGTGGCATCTTTTGCACAGCCTCTTTATAAATGGACAGCGCCTCCTATAGACAACAAACAAAAACAGCCTGTAATAATGTGACAAAAAGAACTATAAAGTATGAACCAACAATTCATCCAAGAACACCATTGCATCCATCTAAACAGGATTATGCATGTAGATTTCAATGAATACTCAATGAACGTGCTGATCTGCACCTCATGCTGGCCCTGCTCATGAAGCAGCTTCCCCAGGTTGTACAAGCAGCTGGTGACGGAGCTCTTGTGGGCATGAGGGTCTTTCAGGTTCTCATCAGGGATGTCCGCACAAGTGTGGAAGGTTCGCTTGGCCTCTTCGATATTCCCCTGGGAGACCAGGATGATGCCCACGTTCAAGTATGCAGCTGTGAAACAAAGGACACAAGTAATAGACTCATTCTGTTGGTCAAAATTGTAAAATAAGTGAAACTGAAGTGCTGAACTCACAGGCCAGAGTCGGTCTGCTCCCGATGGCCAATTTATAGTAATGGAGAGCCTCAGAGAATCGCTCGCTCTCCTGTAGCAGCAAACCACTGGATGAAATAACACACACAGGTTTTAAGCTTGAAAAATGAAATGTGAAGCAATCTGAACATGAGTTTGTGCAAGGACAAAAATGTGACAATGAAACATTGAGGTCTCTGCTCCTCTTCAGGGTTAATGAGTGTTAGAGGTGTCTCATGCTTCCCCTTAAGCCTGCAAATCAGGACTAATGAAATCCCAGTCTCACACACAAGCCCTGAGAGAGAGATACGGCAAACACTTCCACTGCTCCTCAACCTCCCACTCTAGTTCTCTGAATGCCAAGTATGACTTTCCCCCACAAAGTATGTATTACTTTTTTCATTTTGGAGCCATCTTTATAATGCATATTTGTGTTAAAAATGAATGATATAATGGCACATATCCATTTTTTTAAATTTTTTTTTTGTGGGTACATCTGTTAATGTCTGCTGCCCTGCAAAAGCCGTGTTCACTGGATTATGTCAGTTTCCATGGAAAACTGGCTCAGATAAAGTGCTGTATGACCTTGACAAAACCAACACCCCAAATTCTGTCCTGTGGATAGAAAACACTGTGCTAAAAACAGCTCGCGAGAGAGTTCACATTTCCAAACATTCATTTTGCCATTAATTGTAATAATCCAGTGAGATTTTTGAATACACAAGGAGTCTGACAACAGCCGGTGCTCCACATGGAGATCAGAGCTCACCATCATCAAATCCGTCTGTGATTACATGAAGAAACATATGAAAATGAGACGAACCAAATCCAGAAGAACTGTGGCTGTTCTTCTGTATATATACGTTCTTCCATATATATATATACATATATATAGCAAAAAAACAACAATATTTAATATGAAATGTACAATAAGGTTCATTAGTTAAACATTAGTAAATGTATTAACTAACATGAACTAACCATGAGCAATAAATTTGTTACAGTATTTACTAATCTTCGTTAACGTTAGTTAATGAAAATACAGTTATTCATTGTTTGTTCATGTTAGTTCACAGTGCATTAACTAATGTTAACAAGATTTTAATAATGTATTAGTAAATGTTGAAATTAACATTAACAAAGATTAATAAATGCTGTATAAGTGCAGTTCATTATTAGTTCATGTTAACTAATGTAGTTAACTAATGTTAACTAATGAACCTTATTGAAAAGTGTTACCGATATTATTTTTTTTTATTATTATTTAACAACGCAACAATATTCAGACATTTTAAGTGTGGCGTAATTTATTTAAAATAATTAATAAAAAAAGTCAACGTTTATTTACTCACAGGTTGTAAAGCATATCTGCCATATTGCCTCGGTAATAAAGAGCATTTCTATATGCTCTCTCTGCCTCTCCCATCTTTCCCTGGTTCTTCAGGACATTACCCAGGTTACCCCAAGCTGAGGTAAAGAAATTTCACTTGAGTATTTATTTTGGTCGCAACTTTCATATTATGTCTGATATTGCAGAATATAAGCTCTTTAAACCCACCTTTTGCAGGGTTCACAGCAATGCCAGACCTGTACAGCATCTCCTCGCTCTGCCAGTCCTGGTTCCTCATCACAGTCTTCAAGCTGTAGAGAAGCACAAGACCTGCAGCACAGGTCAGCAGGAGCGCTCTGGAACATCTCGACCTATAGCGCATGAACATGCTCCTAAACCCCACAGTCACAAGCAGACAGAAGCCCATACTAGGGATGTAGAGCACTCGCTCGGCCACTACAAAACCCACGTAGAAGAACAAGTTAGTGGCTGGGACGAAGGGCAAAACCAGCAGCCCGAGGGAAAAGACCACCACGTTCTCCATGGCTGGGAGGGATTTTTGAGGGGTTTTGAGAGGTTTGTGATAACCATTTCTTTTGGGAGAGTTTGAGTCCCTGTAATGATTGTCATTGTGATTATGATTGTATCCATTAGTTGCAGACTTTCCGTTGCTCATATATGATTTTTCATTGGTTTCACTGATTTTTGTGGACTGTAGAGGTGGGCTTCTCAGGCCAAACCATGCCAGGAGAGCAAATCCTGAGTAAAAAATAACCGACTGAAGGTTCCTCCAATCACCGATGACTCTGAGCAGAGGAACGGCATCCATTGACCAATCAAAGCTGAGTTTGTCAGGACAGAGGAGGAGCCAGGCATTGACAGCTGGTAGGTACAGGAACGTAAGCGCTCTGGTCAGGAAGTGAGGCGAGTCCGCTGCTGGGTTGTCCGAATTGGAGAAATTTGGTGGCTTGTTACCCATCCAGTAAAATCGAGCTGCGAGCAGAATCATTCCCCAACCAACCAGCCAGGCTAAACTGACCAACAAGTTCATGTTCCTCCTCTGGAAATGAAGAGAACAAAATGGATCAGTCAGTTCGCACTCTTATGTTATTTTTACATTCAGACTTATTTAATTTGTCCACACAACAGTGGATATACATTCATAACAAAATATTAGTTGTTTTTTTTTAGTAATGATTTTAGAAATTCCCAACACAGCATCATTTCCACCACATCTAAAGTTATGAATTATGTTTAATAGCATTTTGAGATGGAAATGACAATGTTGGAAATTACATTAAAATTTTTGGAATAAATACCCAACTATTTTGTCTTTCTGAGTCTATTCAGATGTGTTTTAAGGGTAATTTCATAGCTAGCATTTTATGTATCACAAATAGGCCACTATAACATGATCACAGTTTTGACAATGACAAAATTTAAACTTGATTGGAAGTAACGCAAAATACAAATAATCTGCTCAACAACTGATATTTACCTTCATTTTTTTAAGCATGTTCTTCACTGACACTGTTATAGCTTTATAAATATTAAAATGTTATGTTTATGTGTCGCTATTTGTATGTTTACCATAGTTTTACATATGCAAATTCATATTTTAAGGATTGAATAGTTTACGATTGAAAGTCTGGGGTCTGGGAAAATGTATGCATAAAAAGTCTGAAAAGTAGTAAAAATAAATGATGAAGGCATGTTAAAAAGTTCCTAAGACTGCATAATGGAAAAATGTAATCAATTTTATAAATTTTTTTAAATGTGTATTTTCAAATAAAAGAAAAGAAATAAAAGAAGACATAAAAGTACCAAAAAACCTTTTGCATTTATACTGCATACTTAACAGTCCTTTGAGCGAAAGAGAGAAAATCTTTTCTTGTATAATTGCCTCTTTGGGCACAGCATGACTATTGACAGAGTACATTCTGGGGAAGTCGAGCTCAGAGACTGGGAAATTAGATGCCACAAATATCGATTCTTTTATTTCACACACAATGGGTCAGAAACTCATAGGCTAAAGCCACGATCGATCCTCTGCTTCCACTAAGTGTGACACTTAAATCTATGGTTCACGTATGGTTGAATTGAATGAGCTCTATTTCATCACCTGTTTTTGTTCCTGTTCCTTTCTACCAAACTGTAAAATCAATCTTAGATGGGAGATACAATAAAGACCTTACAATGAAGATTGTAAGAGAGTTTTCTCAGCTTATAAAGTTTGTGCATATGGTCATGTTTCAACTTAGTAACTAAACAAATAAAATTCATGCACAATAAATGACCTCTGCATCTCATGCAAAAACCAGACAGAAATAGTCGGAGGATGTTGATGAACTGAACTCATTACGCTGCAGTTCTTTAGGAGGACAAAGTAGGAGTTTGTTTTAGCTGCTGCTAATCACTGCACTCATAATGAAGAAGGTAGGTTTACAGCCTTCTCCACTGGGACACCATCCAAAATCTAATCAGAATATTTCAGTTTTTAACATCAAGAAATAGGAAGGAGCATCATATAATCTCGCAATCGACCTATTGCAATTTAAATAACACCAATATATAACACCTCAGACAGATCATGCATCTAAAAGTCATTACACACCAGAAACGGTATTCGAGGAAATGTGAGATCCACAGCATCATTTCACAGCTGAATTTCCTGTCACAGCATAAATGCCACCACATTAATCAAATTGTTGACTGTTTATGAGCAAATCTTCACACATACAGGACATTTAGACAAATGAGCCAAAATATTGTGTGTCATCATTGAATTACCTTAAATAGACTACGAAGCATTTCGTGAAGCTTGAAATATTAATTTACCTCTCTAATCCGCAGTGTTGGGAAAAGTTACTTTTAAAAGTAATGCATTACAATATTGAACTACTCCCTAAAAAAGTAACTAATTGTGTCAGTTACTTTTTATGTAAAGTAATGCGTTACGTTACTTTTGCGTTATTTTTCTCATCTGGGCTGGACTGTTTGTTTGTTTTTTTTGGCAAATGTAAAGAATCTTTCACACCAGAAATGAAATGAATAAGCCTTAGACTGAAGGAAATGCAAATTCATGTCGGTACAGTGGAGGGCACAGCTCAAACAAACAAACATCTCAGCTGTACTGCAATTCTGGATCACAGAAGAATAGGACACAGGAGAAGAAAGTTCAACACTCTTATTTAAGCAATAAAAACAAAGAAAAGAAACACAAATTTGATGTGTCAGTCAATAAATGGGAAAACAAAGTAACTTGCGTTACTTATTTGAAAAAGTAACTCCGATATTTTGTTGTAAATATAAAATGCGTTACTTTACTAGTTACTTCGAAAAAGTAATCTGATTACGTAACTCGCATTACTTGTAATGCGTTACCCCAACACTGCTAATCAGTCAGAGAAATTTTAGCATTTCCCCCTAAAAGTTCAGTAATCAAATTAGAAATCTTGTTTTTATCAGAATCAAAGCAAATTCACAGTGCACCGACAGACGCCGACCAATGAGGACAATCACCAGATTACGATTTAACATGTTCAATAAGCAAAAACAAGCGCCGACCAACACCGACAGGGATAACACACTGATCCGACAAAGTGTCTTTTGCCATCTGTCATTGCAGTGTGAACTGGCCTTAAGTCAGGTTGACTGGTGGTGTGGAGAGCCTGCGCTAAACCAGCAGCCATCTGCACCACTGCTATGCAGAAAAAGGGCAGAACGCATTCCAGACAATCACCCTCAGCTTTATCTCATCTCAGCCCGATTAGAGAGTAAATGGGATGAAAAATTGCCCTCTATCTGCATTGTGCGCTCGTATGGCCAACCTCAAAACTAATCTACAGCGTATTGTTTTAGACTCACACCGCATTCAGCTCAAATCAAAGCAATATCATATATCAGGGGTGTTTGTAGCCTCTAGAATATCAATGAGGGCGCCCTATCTGTTTTCATTACCCTGATACGCATTCATTATTGCATGAACGTAAAGTCTGAGACGCGTGGCATTAAATATGCAAAGTCAGTGCCTCACTGTTCAGAAACCATTTCGGAAGATCCTTTGGGATCTTTTATTGTTGACCATTCCTTCTGCATTTAATGAGGCCCCTGTGAAACACTGAAAGCCAATGAGCCGATTTTACAGCATGGGAATAAGAGTAAATGAGAAAGTGCTTTGATAAAGAGAAAGAGAGGAAGTGAGGGCATGGTTTCCTTTCCTCTCCTCTCTTCCTCCTCATCCTCCGTTTTCTCCCTCTGTTTGCGTTCCCATGCGCTCGTGGCCGTCTGGAGAGTTTGTAATCTCTCGCTGTCGCCCCTCTCGTGCGCCTCATGATTACCAGCAAGAAAAGCCGGAGACACGGGCAGAGAGGCCACGATAAAGAGCGCAGATGTGCCGTGGGGTTGGCATCTGTGCACAGAGTCTGGACTGGTAAGATTACTCTTGCATTATTGTCTGAAATAGGGTGGAGGAGAGCTGCAAAAATTCTCATTTATCATCATATTGATAAAAAGCGACATTTAAAGATTAGCTCTGCATATTATACCGAACAGATCATGAGTGTAAGTGTGATAATTCCCACAAAATCACTGTACAGGTAAATAAAAATTAAATGTGCAGTATTACTACAGAAATGGCATTCGCCATCAGGTAATACTTGCTATTTGTCTGTTTAATAGGGTAATTCATCACCATAAAATACCCCTTTTATATGAAAGCTTCAAGTAAAAACTATTTTCAAGCTTTGCATATCTTCAAGACGCTATTACAAAACATTATAAAGTAATACAGTAAAAGTAGCCTACCTTAAGTAATACTCAAATAAAATAAAAAGGGGGTCTTTTATCATGATTATAAGAATGGCATTTCAATTTTGCAACATTAGCAGCCCTCCATGATCTAAAATAGCTCATCATTTTATCATATATGGCCAAATATCCATCCTAAAACCTTTAACTAGACAGCAGAATTAATTAAATTTGTTTAATTAAGAAGGAAGGAAGTGACTTTCCCAGCACCTGTGAAAATCATTAAAACATAGTAATGATGCAATAAATATTTTAAGTGACCGCACGTTCATATAAAGTCACCCAGATATCACCGTTTTAGAAAAGTCTGGACTGAGAGGATTGATTTTAATACATATATCCCCAGCTGAAACTGATATTTTGACTGGTTTTTGCCATACAATCTGACTTACTACAGAATCTGACTAAAATCTGACTGGTCTACAGGTCTTTACACAAGTTTTATTATAACGTTACACAAAAACATTCAAGAAAAGAGCACTTTATTTTACATAGATACTATAGTAATTACTATAAAATGTGCTTAATTACATGCAACTAACCTAAACCACATTCTAATCCTAACCCTAAACCTATAGTACGTACATGTAGTTAATTATTATTACTCAGTAATTAAATGTATAATTACTGTGTAACACAAACACCTTAACATAAAGTGTAATCGTAATTTTCTAGGGTAAAGGTCAGTTCACACCAAGAACTATAACTGTAAAGATAACTATAATGATAATTATATTAGCATCCATACCAGCACAAGATAACATTCTGTTTATTATTATTACATTCTGTTTGTGGGGGCAGTCGTGGCCTAATGGATAGAGAGTCGGACTTGTAACCCAAAGGTCATGGGTTCGAATCTCAGGTCCGGCAGGGATTGTCGGTGAGGGGAGTGAATGTCCAGCGCTCTCCCCACCCTCAATACCACGACTGAGGTGAGACCCTTGAGCAAGGCACCGTACCCCCAACCACTCCCCGGGCGCCGCAGCAATGGCTGCCCACTGCTCCGGGTGTGTGTTCACGGTGTGTGTGTTCACTGCTGTGTGTGTGCACTTGGATGGGTTAAATGCAGAGCACAAATTCCGAGTATGGGTCACCATACTTGGCCACATGTCACTTCACTTCACTTATAAGCATGCTGTAGTTTTGTCGTCCGTCACTTCAAATGCTCAAGCTCTTTAAAGCAGCATGGATTCTGATTGGCTGTCATTGTTTTTATCCTTCATTAGCTGGAAGAAAATCGTTCTTAATGTGATTCAAGTGATATTGTTTCTCTATGCCACAATCGTTATAGTCGTAGTATGGATTCTGCTATTTTAGAATGATTTTTAGAGCGATTTCTTTATAGTTATCGTCTTCCTTGGTGCAAACGGCCTTTATTCTCAGATTTTCCTGCATTACAAAAATCTCTCTGAGTTTCTGGTATTCAAGCTTTAATCTGAAATACATCTGGATTTATGTTAGTATATTTATAAGATTGTATTTAGCCTGTTACTGTACGTTTCAGGACCTTGTTTCTACCACATCGGTGCCCCTGTTGCATTTTAATTTGGACTCGGAGCAGATCCACATAATGAGATTCAGATCTCACCTTCAGCACCATCATTACTGCTTGCCGGAGTCGCAGACGATGCACAACACAGAGGTCATAAACAGCTGACACGGCCAGAACAGTCACTCCCTGCTCTTTCCACAGCAAGGCCGCCGTAGCAGCACCCAGACTCCCAGCCAGCCACAGCGCTGCCCACCATACAGCCCCACTCGAGTGTGCTGCGTTGGGCCTGAGGCGGCAGTATTGGGTGTAACAGAGCAGGGACAGTAAGAAGCAAACTGCTGCTCCCACATCTGCTCGCCCCACCACCCCAGCTACCGCTTCGGTATGTATGGGATGAGAAGCGAAGAGCAGTCCTGCCAGCAGACTCCACGGTCCTCCACCCAGTAGAAGGCGACAAAATGCAGTAAATAGTGCAGTGACACAGCAGTGCAGGCCCACGTTGAACAGGTGGTAGCCCCAAGGATCCAGGCCACCCAGGACATAGTTGATGCGGAAAGAGAAGGTGCAAAGGGGGCGGAAAGACTTGTGGCTGCCGCTGTGGGTGAGCAGAGTGCCCCAGAAGTCATCGTACAGGATGTTCGACCATGGAGTGTCCGGTAGGAGGTCCTGGTTGGTTTTGATTGCTCGGCTAAAGAAGATGGAGAGAGAATAAAGAGGTAACATGAAAAATGGGTGCCATATTGCATGAAACACATTTAGAACAACATTAACAATAAAAGCGGCATGAAATTTCTCTGCTTCATGCACATTTTTAATTGACTGACAGCCCTATTTACAACATAATTAATGGAGGATTCCACGAGATCCAGTGGACATTTTCTCACTCCATTAATCTGACTATTTAACACATATACTTCACAAACAGTAACATGAAAGATTTCTGTTATTTGATTGAATCATCTCTTGGATCCCAAAACTATTCAGTGGGTTCAACACATACATAACATATATTACTTGGATACCATACATATACATACATACAATTGATTCCAATACAATGTAATTCTAATGCTTTAGTAAGAACTGTAAATTATAACAATGCCTGTGATATTGTTGTATTTCGCAGTGCATTAAATAAAGCCATCACTATCCTGCTGTCCAGACAGTGGCAGTAGCACAATATATGCGCGTTCTTAATGTGTTCACCAACTTAATGTATTCTTTTCTTTAATGATTGGGAATGATGTGGGAGGGGAGCTGATTTAAATATTTAAATTACAATGATTTCCAAAGGGCAAGATTGAGACGCAAGGCCACAGAGAATTGAACGCGGGCAATTTTGCTTTCCCTCTCAGAGTACAAAAGAATGAAAAGTGAGGCGAAAATGGCTTTTTCTATACTTAAAAAAAAGAAAGAAAGTCAGAGGGGAAATCTTACAATAGCTAGAAGGAAATGATGTGGCGTGCAATAAACATCTAACAAAAAATACATTTAAAAAAATGAACAAATATCCGAGAATAAAAAAAAACTAAGAATAATACTTCAGTCTGTTTTTTAGTGGCAGTTCATGCATCAGACCCTCAGTACAAGTGGAGCAGTTTCCTGTGACCCATATCTCTGTCTATAGAGCTCTCTGTGACTCCATGAGAAAGCCTGCACTTGTTTTCAACTCAGGAAACACAATGCTGGGAAAGTGAAGAGATCGACAGCCACCATCACGCTATGACCCCTGCAGTGAGGTCTCAACTTAGTACCCTGAACATCACATGCCAGATTCTGCATACCACAAATGTTAATGTACATATTGTCATTATAAACATTTCTATAAATA
>RJVU01079805.1:4733088-4756846 GCA_003731715.1 Anabarilius grahami
ATGGCAGGTGCATTATCCTGCTAAAAGAGGCCACAGCCACCAGGGAATACAGTGTCAATGAAAGGGTGTACAAGGTCTGCAACAATGCTCTTCCCATAGTGCATCCTGGTGCCATGTGCTCCCCAGGTAAGCGGCGTACACGCACCCGGCCATCCACGTGATGTAAAGGAAAATGTGATTCATCAGACCAGGTCACCTTCTTCCATTGCTCCATGGTCCAGTTCTGATGCTCACGTGCCCACTGTTGGTGCTTTCGGCGGTGGACAGGTCAGCATGGGTACCCTGACTGGTCTGTGGCTATGCAGCACCATACGCAACAAACTGCGATGCACTGTGTATTCTGACACCTTTTTATCAGAACCAGCATTAACTTCTTGAGCAATTTGAGCTTCTGTTGGATCAGATCACACAGGCCAGCCTTCGCTCCCCACGTGTATCAATGAGCCTTGGCCGCCCATGTCCCTGTCGCTGGTTCACCACTGTTCCGTCCTTGGACCACTTTTGATAGACACTGACCACTGCAGACCAGGAACACCGCACAATATCTGCAGTTTTGGAGATGCTCTGACCCAGTCGTCTAGTCACCACAATTTGGCTCTTGTCAAACTCACTCAAATCCTTACGCTTGCCATTTTGCCTGCTTCTAACACATCAACTTTGAGGACAAAATGTTCACTTGCTGCCTAATATGTCCCACCCACTAACAGATGCTGTGATGAAGAGATAATCAGTGTTTTTCACTTCACCTGTCAGTGGTCATAATGTTATGCCTGATCGGTGTACATACATACATACATACATACATGCATATAAATACATACTTTTTTGCTTTGACATAAAAGTCAACACTTTTACAAAAATATCACTATATAACAAAAGTATCACTCTTAATATTTTCCTTTAAAATACTTGGATACATACTTGGATACAAATGTATAGGATAATGCACTGTAAGTCGCTTTGGATAAAAGCGTCTGCCAAATGCATAAATGTAAATGTAAATGTAAATGTAAAATTTGTGCCAATGGGTCATTATTCGCCACACATTACAAGCATCTGCATTGCATTTCCAGAGTCCAAAGTTTTATAAATGGACCACAGTGTTTGCAAACAATTGTACATTATTAGCACTTATCTGGATTTATGTAGTTGCTTATGTTGTGTACATCAGTTTATAAGGTAATCTTGTTGTAACTGGGCCACAGCAAATCAGATTACCGTGAATATAGTTTGGTCCATTAAGAGCAGCTTTACTCTGAGGTCATGACTGAAGGTATTAGCAAATATGTACTGCTCTATTAAAACTATTACAAACACACTCACAAGCAAAGATGCAATTGAGAGAGAGACAAACAAACGTACCCTGTGTGTTTAGATTTTGTGTGGTCCAATCAAATTTAGATAAACGAAGACGCTCATGGGTAGACGGCTGTGACACTGACCACTTGAGTGATTCCAAAATATTTAAGTTTTAAAGCGAGGTCTATGGCTCCACTTATCATTCCTTGTTTAGCCCAAAGATAAGCAGTGTCTTGTTGTTGTTTTAAATAATAGTGATCAGGCAGAGTTATGTATGAGGTTTATCCGTGGACCCTGAGAAGCAAAAACACTCAAGACATGACGGCCTGTAAATTTATGTTTTCCTAAAATCCAAAAAGTCATTTGTCTCCTTGAGGGACTGGGAAAATTCAGTTGTATCTTGGAGTATCTATCCTTGCTCAGTGGCAATACACTTTACACCACATACATTTAATGTTTTCGGCTTCCAGTGTTTATAATCTCTATAAATCACTTGTGAGTCGCCATACAAAGCCACTCAGTCACTGAGAGTTCAGAAGGTTAATGCAGTTAAATGTGAGGGCGGCTAAATGTGCAGTCATTATTCATTTCCAATGCAGCCGGTGCTATGAAAGTAATCAGATTACGCGTGTAGTTTAGGATATAAGGTGAACTTATATACTGACTGCCTATTAAAGACGCACAACATATTGTACCTATTTCTAAATCAACTAGTCGGTGGGTTGCCAAAACAACTAAGTCAGTCCTATATCATTAGACCAGTTTCAGTAGAACTTGACACAGCTTTAAAATGCAAAATTCATGTTGGGATGCTAAATATAAAATAATAAATAAAAATAAAATAAAATATTACAACAACAGCAGCAGCAAAAGTTTATATTTATTTAAAAAAAAAAAAAAAAACGGGGAGGGTATTCGAACAGCTATAGATTAGTGCAAACTAAGTACTGAAGAGGGATGGAGTGGCTTTGCATCCCTGCACAGGGGAACATGGCTGTGGTGTTAATCTGACGCTAACAGGATTACAGGCAAATCATAGAGCCAAAGGATTTTATGGGCACAGCTGAGGGACAAGGTCTTAATCACTTTAAACCTGTCCCAACAGAGATGTGTGCAAGACAAACACAAGAGATGTATGTGATCCTTGTGTTTGTGGTTTTAACAAACTCAGTAATGAAAATCATCTTAGAAAATAAATTAACTACTATTGAACTAAACATGAAGCAGTAACTGTGAATACTGATGTTCTTCCAACAGAATCAAGCAAATCCTATTTGAAGTCTTTACAACCACATGTTGGCAAGTATTCATAAACTTTCTATAGAAAACAATTATGGGGGAAATTGGCATCAGCTTTAAACAACACGGTCATAAATGTCACTGCATTCACAAATGATGGATTTGTTTCATTTAATTCATACTGGCAAGAATTCCAAATCTGTTTTTGCAGAGACCAAGTGAAAATTAGGCCATAAAGCAAAGCATAAGATGGTGTGTTTTAATATGCAATCAATGAGCATCTCAACATCATCAATTTTTCATTCTACTTTTTCTTAAGGCGTCCTTGATATTTCAGATTTTTAAAATGGTACTTTGAACCTGCATCCACACCACCCAACTCATATTTCAGTGGTTGAGGAGACAGGGCATCAGTGTTGTGTTATGGTACACAACATCTGATATAAATCATAAACTCATAGCAGAAATTCCTGATCCTACTGATCCTTTCTCCCATATGGCTTCTGGCTATAACATCACCACCAAATCACTGTGCGCTTGACTTTTAATTAGCTTCAGTATCTCCTGTCATCCATCTGAAATGCATCATACATTACCAGTCAAATGTTTAGATGTTTAAATGTTTCTTGTGATCTGAAAGCTTATGCTTAAATGCTTAATTAGATTTGTAGGCAACATGAAGTGTCTACATAAGAATAAAACTCCTGGTTGTTTGGTCACAACATGTTACAAATTGAAGTATGGGAATTATTTCAGAATGAATAATAATTATATTGATTTGACAGACAGTGCACTATGCAGTTAAAGTGAATCTTTCATCCAGCAATAATAAATTCAGTGCCACCATCCATCAATTCATGTTAAAGGCATCTACTATAGGGTCATGCAGTTAACAAAAGCAAAACTGAAGTAAAGAGGCAGTGATCAAAGCCACCAGGCACTCACAGCTGGCCAGATGTTAAAGCCAACTCTGGCATGAGCATTTAACTAGTCCAAGATCTTGATTAAGATTTTTCCCTCTTGTCTACTGGAACCCATTTATGAGGGCAAAAATGTATAACAGCCAATCAGAGAACACATACTTTTTTTTTCTCGACCCATCAAAGACGCTTGCCAAGTGGGGTGGAGCAGAAAAACGGCAGTGTCCTTCAGTGCTAGACACTTTCATCTGCTCAAAGAATACTGATTAGCTCAACAACAGCTACAGCAACAACTTATTAAGAAGTTCTACCCAAAACATTGCACATACACAGTTAAAATTTGTTGAACTAACTAAACATGGTTATGAATGAATTAATGAATGAAATGAATGAAATGAATGAAATGAATGAAATGAATAAATGAATGAATGAATATATTCTGCTTTTGATAAAAAAACAACAACAACAACAACAACAACACAGAATTCTCACATTTAAACTCAAACAGACCCAAACTGCACACAAAAGGGGGGAAAAAAAAAACTTGTCAGGCTCTGATGGCCCTCACACAAACAGCACTGACTTACAATCATTTTAATGATCTGAACAGACCCAATGAAGTATCTGTGATACTTTCACTTTGACCATTGATCTGAGAGCTTCCTCACTACACCAGTACTGACATTGATCTCCAGTACAAGCCATCTGGGCTAATCCCAGAGCGATGTCATGCTAATGGAATAGCCATTTCACTCAGCACAAAGAAGCCTTGTTAGCTCAATGATGGATGAAGTCCATAAGAAGCCCAGTGGCAGAGGTAGCCACAGAGAGAACTGCAGTTAAAAGAAATCAATGTCTTATAAAACCACTGTAGTCCAGTCAATCAGGCACATCGCCTGGCCATACTAGACTATTTCTTAATTTAAAAGCTCTGACAGTTCAAATAATCCAGCCTAATTAGGTAATTAAGTAGCTGTGAGCTTTTCAGCACTGCACTCATTGTGTTCTGTCTTCCGGTTTGTATTTCCACAGCATGAAGGTAAGATCTTACGGATTTATGAATGAGCCGTTCATTTTAAAATCTTCCCTGTCTACTGAAATTTATGACATTTGCGTCAAACATTTAAAATGCTCATGATAACTTTCATTTACTATACAACAAGTAAACTCCACAGAAATATACAGAGCTACCACAAAAACAGAAGTTCAAAGACAAAATTCTAAAGATGGCTGCACACTTGTTTCTCTGACGCATAAGGTCTATTTCATGCTTAGAAAACTTACAGAAACTACTACCATTAACATGAATTATATATTATGTTATATTTTATTATATTATATTTACAGCTTCTGCAAACCTGCTCCTGTAAAACCCTGAGAAAGCCCTGATTTCCTCATTTCTCATAGTCCAGACCCTGTAAAGTCTCACCGTCTGAATGCTGTAATGGATGTGGAGCTGCACATCTGGAAAAGTGTGAGCTTGAAGTGTTTCTTGGCCCTCCATTGAGGTCCTTTTAATGAAAATATATATGCAAGCCTTCTCTACATATAAAATGTGAATGGCGCACAAATGCTCTTACCAGGCAAAGAGAGTTTTCATAACATAAATGGCTTCTATAAAATCCAGTTAAAACTAGATTTATAGGGCCACCCAACAGGGCACCAGTGCCTTGATATGAACTGTATTGCAAGTTCAAAACGTACATTATAGGAACATAACTAGGCAGTGAAATATTATCAGCTGCATATCCTGATCCACATCTTCTGTTGTCTGGATAGGCAATAATTGAGTCTGAGGAGTTAATTAAAAGCTAATGTCTACATTGTCTGCTCAGCGGTGATAAATGACGGCCTTGATTAAATTCTGACAGTGCCCGTTTCTCCCAGCGACAAACCATGTCTGTCTACTCATTGCCTTATCGCACAAATCAAAATGTAATCTAGAAGAAACACCCCAGGGACTGATGCTAATTTGATGGTACTTTTGAGGTCTAATGATCATAGATGGTTCTACTCCATTCCCAATATATAATATAATATTATTAAATATAATATAATATAAAATGCATTTAAATTTCAGCACATGACATTCTTACATTTAATGTCCAAATACTTTTTGAGTCCATGTTATAGTTATTTTATCTTGCTCTGGTTTAGCATCTGCATGATACATGTCTGGTGTTATCAGCAGGAGTAAGGTAAGCTGGTAAGCTGGATGTCACAGTGACCTAAAAAGCTCCCACCTGCTAGAGTAGAAAAGACAGCTGAATGTATTCAGACTCCAGTGGGAGACGAGAGTGAAAGTGAAGTGTACAATTCCACAAATGAAGAACAGCAGGTTCTTTTGGGGCTCTTTCACTGTCTGACCGGCTGAGACTAGTCATTAAAAGACAGAAAACTCACAAGAAACAGAACAAAACAGACAATAAATGTAAAAAGAGAAAAGCCTAGACCCATTCATCACATTCTATTCTTCATCTGTGCTCTTCATCCATTCCTCCCTGGCTTCTCTTTGTAACAGTTTTCAGGATGTTCGCTAATTGGCAAGCGACCAGCTGTGTCCCGCAACAACCTCTTCCTCTAAAAATGCCACATAAGCTACAGTAACTGAATAGCGAACAGTTACGCTCACAAGGCATGTGCATGTACCAAATCTGCCATGGTTTGAATTAGAGCTTGTGTACTATAGGCTATAGCACTCATCTGCCATTTGTTTCACTATAAAATGCACAATGAGCAAGACAAGAAAGAGTGAACATAAGTTGTGTCCCAATTCAGAGGCTGCATCCTTCGAAGGCTGCATTTGAATGACAAATGCATCACAAGGAATACAATTCAAAGGCTCCTTCGAATGTGGCCTACAAATACATCCTTCGTTTCCCAGGCCACAATGGATAGAATGAGTGGATGCTCTGCAGCCTAGGCTATCCTAAAATTCATTGCACACCAGTGTTGACAGGATTTTTTTGAGAGAAAATGCCGGATAACACTTTCAAATGCAAGTATTGGTTTTCATCTTACTCGAATAACTAACAATACAGATGTAAAAATAGAATGTAAAAAAAAAAAAAAAGATGCACATTTATATAGTTTATATGCTTTATTATGTCCATAAATGGGTTAAGGTGAACATAGACATGTTGTGAACCCTGTTTTGTTTTCAGACAGTTGAATATAACTTTAAAAAAAAGTACAGTACAAACATTACTGCAGCTTGTCAACGGTTGCAGTTAATTCAGAGCATTTAATGCAGTTTATCAACCAATATGTTTGAGTTCTGTGTATTAAGAACAGACAAAAACTACAAACATTTGGACTTAATCAATGTATTATGTGAGGAAAAAGAAAGGCAGCCTGTTATTGACTTCCAATAATTCCTTGCATGTGACAGACAGTAATTTGAAACTGCAAATATTTTTGTTCGCATTTAAAGTCATTTTACAATTTTACAATTAATCTTTTCTTTTCTTTTTTTCACCTTTAGAGATGCCCACTTTTCATGATCCATTCAATGCCTGATGGATAAAATCAGTTCTACATTTATCATCACATTAAACACCTGGTTTTACTTGGAAAATGTGTCACTTTACGGATGTAAAATGGGTTGAAAACCGCAACCCACATTCACTTTGGGTAGACAAGAGAGTGATGGAAGATAATGACTAAAATGGGGAGGAAACGAGACAGACAGAGCAGAGAAAGACGGAGAAAGAGATATTACCTGCTGGCAAGACATACTGCTAGATCACAGTAATCTATTAACTTGTGCCCGGCGAATCTTTGCATTTAGAGTGGCAGAAATGTCCATTTCATAAAATACTGACAGATGTCTAAAGACAGCCATGAAAGTTATACCGAAGAGAGATTCACACACTCCAATACAGATAAACACAGCAGGCAGCAGTTTATCTAAATCCCACTCTGAAATATGGTTTCTTTCCATTTATTGAAATCATGCAAGGCCAGATAAAACACAATCTCCAGGACCTGATGGTGTGATGTTACTAGAGCCAGACACCGCATGAGTAATAATACTATCTGTGAGCCAGATAAGAGAAAAACAGTGTTGAGGAATGAGCAGCGGCTCCTTTTTCAGCCCATTGTTTGAAAAATATGTCTCAAATCCAATTAAAATTGGATGGAATGTAAACATTAAAAGGGAACAGATCATAGAAACCTTTTCCTTGCCTCATAATTTATGAAAACTGCATTTGAAAATAGGTCAATCAAAAAGAATCACATGATTATGGCATCACAACAGTGAGCACATTAACATATGTAAATGACCTGTGTTTTGATCGGCTGGGTGGATAGTCTTAAAGTCGGCATGAAACCGAAGTTGCGGTAATCTTTTCTTCCCTATTGCGATGTATATATCAGAGTGAAATGGCTTCTCAAACAAGAAAAAAAAATGTAGAATGAGACTTGATTTTGTCCTTCAGGAATTTATTAAATCGTGGTTTGCTATTGCTGTGATCTCATGTGAGTGACAGGTTGTCCCGACCTCGCACCGAAAAACATGTCACCAGAGAAGAGATGTCGCTGCAATAGGGTGGGAAAGATAGAAAATGGTACTAAAAAACATTATATGAGAAGAGATGTCGCTCTTCTCATATATATATATATACATCACAATAGGGAAGAAAAGATTACCGCAACTTCAGTTTCATTATATGAGAAGAGATGTCGCTGCAATAGGGTGGGAAAGATAGAAAATGGCACTAAAAAACATTATATGAGAAGGTAGAAAACACCAAAACAATTATATGTGGACAAAAGCCCCTCACTGTCTGTCTGACATTTCTCTTTCTCAAAAGTGTGCATGCAAACCCTCCAACCCTGTACAATAAATTAACTGTATCATCTGACCGGTAATGGCATTGCATAGCAATGAGAGCGCTGCAGACAGCGAACCTAAACAAGTACTCATATCGCTGCGATCTTTCTTTACACGGCAGGCGAAACGCTCTATGCGCCTCTTATCTAGAGGAAACACAGGAAAAGCAAACAGATTGCTTCCGGACTGGTGATGAATTACAGACCCCAAAAAGATTTGAATAGGAATGAAATATGACCCGAATGTGGTTACTAATGATGCCCCATTGCTCTGAGCGAGAAAAAAAAAAAAAACACAAAAGTAAAAGACATCATCCCCTCCCTACATATGAGGCATATCATTAAGATAACGTAGGTTGAGTGATGTAGTACAAGTGATATGTATAAAACGATAAAGTTGCAGTTCTCCCTTGGGGAAGGTTACTTATATATGGGAAGCTTTATTTTGCTCTTATGAATTCAAACCCTCAATTCTTCTGAGTGTCTTTTTACACAACAAAGACATCCATATCACTAACAAAATCAATATCTCTCTGAATGTATGCAATATTCTCTCCACAGTTACTTCCTAAAGAAAATACTGAGGGTCTATAATGGGAAACGCATTAATGTAGACCGCCTGGCTCAGCGCTGGAGGGGTGCAGGTGTGAGAAATACAGCAGAGGCCCCTTTAAAACCATAACATTTCCTTCCCGACTTATTTGCTTTTCTTTTTACGAAGTGAGAGGATATAAAAACATCCCATCGAATTAGGAATTCAAAAGCGACGTGACTTTTGAAGCTGCAGTAATTACCTAGAAATACACTTGAGCTTAAGAGCGTGGAGGATTTGGCTGAATAGACCAGAGGCGATGACGGACTTTGCTGCCACGCTCTGTGACACAGCCTAATGAATCTCTATTGCACTCATAAAGCAGCTGGGCCTGTGGATGTGACATTTTAAGTTATTTAAAAATCCATCCAGGAAGGCAAAATTAGGGGCTTTCAATACGATGCAGGTAGAATTAACAGTATACGCATGAATAATGTCAAGCGCAGTTAAGTATTAGCACAGATAAAGCTGACATTAAGAAAAACTCTAGCACAGACCTCATGAAAAATCAGCTCGATTTAGAAGAAATCTCTAAATGTTAATACATGCAGATTGTGCATGATTTTCTTGCACATAAAAACCAAAACTACTATACTGAGGAAATTCAGAACAATCTGAACCATTTTTTTAATAAAATAGATATTATAGAAGCTGACAAAAAAAAAACTCATGCACAAGATTTGACAATATATTGACAAGAACTATTTATGAATAGCCTTGTTTGCTTGTTTGTTTGTTTTTTGCACATGATAATTAGAACTACATTACTGACCAAATTAAAAACACTTTCAAACAACTACAAATTACCATTAAAACATTTTGTTTACTATTTTTAAAAGGTTATGTAAGCCATTATTTACAGCAGGATCCAAAAGTCTGGGACCTCTTTGAAAATCTGGGATTCATAATCTAATTCAAACCAGGAAAATAAAGTTTTAGGATTTTGATGAATGTCAAACATTGTCGAGTGAATTTAATGAGAAATACATAAGATTCTGCATTATTTGTAGGTCACTAATCATTTTGTGACATGGTGTGCGACACAGACCATTATTCATAATGAAGAAATTGTACTAGACAAATGCAAAACAGAAGCATTTTCCCTGGTGGTCATAGATTGTTTATCTTTGGTTCTGCCAGTAAAACAGCACAAAGCTTAAAGAGGATCAATACAAGAAACAATCAGCACTGTTTAACAAGGCTTGGGATTTGATTCAGACAACTTTCTCCCTCCTAACAGATGACTGGGAGCACACAATCCACCGGAACCATGATCACCCATGATTAACCTGTCAACCAGGCCGCCCAATTTTCACTGCAGGACACTATGTTGATGGATCCCCTTTATATCCACACACACACACACACACACACACAAAGAGCTCAGCCGATTATAACTGTCATTAATCTCTACCTGAGCAGAAGGCATCAATTCATTAGAGGATTTGTCAGTCAGATGTACAATACTGACATTGAGATTGGAGGATTTATTTTTATGCTCCCCTGAATCCAAATTGGCACAAGGCTGGTGAAGTGTTTGAAAGAGTAGAGAACAAAAGAAAGTGGAAGACAAAGACAGGAGGAGGCAGAGCTGTAGCGGGAGCTGCCGAAAGATGATACACAATCGTCATCGATCACACAGACAGCAAACAGCTACGAATGTGTGTAATCTGTGGGGGCTTGTGAGGGTTTGAATTTCCCCCTACTGTGGCGAGTTTTTATGCCCACCTATGTGTTTGTGGGAGAAGGCAGATGCCAGTGCAATGTTACACCAGAGCTCATATTTGTCTGGCTAAAATGTGTGTGGTCCCTCAGGCTGAGGTTATCACAATTAAAAACTATTATGAAGACAAAAACCTGCAGAAGTTTATAAAAGAAAAAAAAACTATAAATATGCACTACTAAACAAATGGAATAGAATTCAACTTTTTAATCAGTGACTGCTGAATGATCAAATTTAAACAATCTCTCAAGTCAGCCCAAAGATATGGTCTGAACCACAATGGTAGTTACAATTTTTTAGCTAAGTAAATGATGCAGTGTAATATTATATTAATAATGTAAGGGATGAAAACTAAAACCAATAGCCTACTTAAACTGAGTGAGTGAGTGAGTGAGTGAGTGAGTGAGTGAGTGAGTGAGTGAGTGAGTGAGTGAGTGAGTGAGTGAGTGAGTGAGTGAGTGAGTCCCTGTTTACACTAGTGCATTTTCACTAGGCGTCTTAAAATGAAAACGATCCTTGTCTATACTGGCGTTTCCACTGCATTTCAGAAACAATCTCCGTCCACACTACATGACCACATGTCACATGACCGGTCATGCACACTAGGCATGCATGTACAAGAGTAAACAGTTGCCTCTTGTGCATGCACAATAGCTGCTAAAAATGAACCAGAAAGTCAGTAAAGCATGCAGTTCTGTCTCCATGTTATTGTTTACATGGTTGTCAAGACTGGTATGTTACGGGCTGTGTTTCCCAAAAGAATTGTAAGCCTAAGTTGATGATAGAACAATTGCTATCACCTTAGGCTTATGATACTTTTGGGAAACACAGCCTTGGTCTCTTATTGTAGCATAATGTGGGCAGCCATGCCTTTGTTTTCAAAAGTCTCCGTTTTGATCCGTTTTAGAGTTGTCAAAAGTACAGACTTCGGTATTCCCACTTTTCGGAATTCCCACATTGGCCATTGTGCATCAACACAATGTCCAATCAGAGGTGTTTACAAATCAACAGTGCTCAAAGTGTCACATTTTTTAAATTTCAGTTCCGATTGGTACCGAAGTCAGTACGTTTGACAACTCTAGTCCGTTTACACTTAAACACAACCCCAGAGTTTTCAAACTAAAACGGGGTTTGCAGCAGCATTTTCGAAAGTCTCCATTTTCGAGGGTCGAAAATGCTAGAGTAGTGTAGACGACAGGCATAACCGTAGCAAAAGTTATACATTTTAAAACAAAAAATACTAGTGTAAACATGGCCTGAGTGAGTAAGTGAGTGAGTGAGTAAATCTCAATCTAATGTGGGGATCAGAGACGATAGTCTAAAACCCACAAAAACATGAGCCATATAAAAGCTGTGAACTCTGGAAAGTGAACTGATGGGAAGACCGAACGGATTACACATTCAACATATTTTCTGGATTTTAACCATCAGCAACCATATTCTGATGTCTGCTGAACATTAACCTGGATGGGAAGTTATGCCTCAACTCTGCAAGACCTCAGGAGTGAGGTTATCATCATATGTGAACACTCCATAATTCAACAACCGCTCTGCAGAATCCTTTTATCCAGACTTATGATGGTACGACTTCTATGAGGGAACGTAAGGGGGTTCTTGTTTCCAAAAGTTACCTCATAGTGGCACTGATGGGAGCTGTCAGAGTCTGGAGTCCATGCACACAGTACAATTCTGGTTAATGATGCACATATAGTAGCACGCTAAGAGAGAATCTCACTGTAATTACATATTCTTTGTGCTAAATTTGTGCTCCATCCACTCATGTCTGAACAAAACAAATGTCCTTTTCTGCAAAAATAACCATTTCTTTGATGCTTCTGGGTACAAAAGGCCACATCCCATGGCAGTATATTGATACCAACGCTAGTCAAGCTCAGTAAAGCTCAATAAAGGCATTATCTTCTTTGTTGCAACACTGGCTGGCTTCTTTCAAGAAACTCGACCCTTAACTCTGCCTGTAGAAGATTCCCCTCAGGGAGGCTGGAGTCATGGACGGTACATGAGGGGTTTCACCCTGATTGTCCATTGCTGAGTTTGCTGACAGCTCCTTAGAGTTGGCCACAGAAGGATAATCAGTGCAAATCTGCAAGTAATCAAAGCACCAACCCCCAACACACAGCATAACATCTACACAAACTCCCATAGCGTTTGCATATATCAATAGGGATGGTGTATTTGAATGTAAAAACGTACATGTGTTCTACACTGATGGAATAATATGGCATATTAGGGGTTGAGGGGGGAATGCAGAGTGCTTTACAATGCAACCATTTCCATTGGCAACAAATCAAACCTTTCAGTCACTCGCTCTAAAACTTCTCGTTCACTCTGCCTCTAGCTCACTATAACCACTCAAAATGATTTTAAAATTGATTTTGGTACTTATGATGAAGCCCATCTGCCTCTCCTTCATAAAATATATCATCTCTGTGATGTACTTGTCTTGGGTTGTGTGGTTAAACCGCTCTCTTCAGCCTCCAAACATCTCAAATTACCCTCTTAAATCAGTCACTCTTCACTTCCTCTCTTGTATGGTGTCCCACTGGAGTGAAGAGTCTAGAGTCTAAAAGAAGTGCTAATTGTTCTGATGGCAATGTGGGTATTTAGGATTGTAACCCTGAACTGAAAAAAAGACTGAAGGCACTAAAGGATTAGTTCACTTCAGAATTAAAATGTCCTCATAATTTACTCACACCCATGTCATTCAAGATGTTTATGTCTTTCTTTCTTCAGTCAAAAAGAAATTAAGGTTTTTGAGCAAAACATTCCAGGATTTTTCTTCATATAGTTGACTTCAATAGCTACCAACGGGTTGAAGGTCCAAATGACAGTTTCAATGCAGCTTCAAAAGGCTCTACACGATCCCAGACGAGGAATAAGGTTCTTATCTATTGAAATGATCTGTCATTTTCTAAAAAATAAATATTATACAGCCTACTTTTTAACCACAAATGCTTGTCTTGCACTGCTTTGCGATGTGCCATGCATTACGTATTCATGTTGGAAAGATCTCGCATGATGTAGGCGGAAGTACCGAGCAAGTGTTTACAAAGCCAACATGCAAAAACTAAGTCAAATGGCCTTTACAAAAAAAAAAAAGGTAAAACAACGATTTTGGACAATTTTTAATTTGGTGGAGAAAATGAGATGGAGTTTTTCACCCTACCGCAGTACTTTGTTTTTTTTGTTTTTTTAAATGACCGATATTTTCGCTAGATAAGACCCTTATTCCTCGTCTGGGATCGTGTAGAGCTCTTTGAAGCTGGATTGAAACTGCAACTTTGGACCTTCAACCCACTGGTAGCTGATGAAGTCAACTATATGAAGAAAAATCCTGGAATGTTTTCCTCAAAAACCTCAATTTCTTTTCGACTGAAGATCGAAAGATATAAACATCTTGGATGTCATGGGGGTGAGTCAATTATCAGGAAATTTTAACTCTGAAGTGAACTAATCATTTAACNTACAAAAAAAAAAAAAAGGTAAAACAACGATGTTGGACAATTTTTATTTTGGTGGAGAAAATGAGATGGAGTTTTTCACCCTACCGCTGTACTTTTTTTTTTTTCAAAAATGACCGATATTTTCGCTAGATAAGACCTTTATTCCTCGTCTGGGATCGTGTAGAGCCCTTTGAAGCTGGATTGAAACTGCAACTTTGGACCTTCAACCCACTGGTAGCTGATGAAGTCAACTATATGAAGAAAAATCCTGGAATGTTTTCCTCAAAAACCTCAATTTCTTTTCAACTGAAGATCAAAAGATATAAACATCTTGGATGTATAATGTTCATTGCATGGTTTTTGATGTCTGAGACATGAATTGGAGAAACACATACTGTAAATTCATTATTTTGTCTTGAATTCTTTCCCATGCCACCAATGGGCAGATACCTACTTTTAAATCTATAAAAAGACAATTTCAGGAAACACTTTGTCCTGAAACCCCAAGAGCTTTAATAAAAATAACAGTCTGACATTTTAAAAGGCATGAGAGCATGTCTAGAACAGATGATTTGATAAAATAAATGGTCTGTTGCCAACTAATATCAAGGTCTGTAACAGCAGGATTAACTAAAGTAGCTCACTTACATTTTTTGTTATATTTATGTAGATGGAAATTATGTGATTTTTACTTCATGATTTATGTAAAATCTATACAGGTAACAAAACAGCTATCATTCGTTGAGAGACATGTTAGTGCGCACAAAATCCTCATCCATGCAATCAAAATGCAGTCTAAAATTTTATATGAGCACTGAATTGATTTATAAATCATTAATGGTTATTTAATTATTTATAATATGTACATCTTTCAAGACCACACAAACGGCCATGTGTCAAAACTCAGACAGAGTGTGAGCTCTCTTTGACACCATCTATCAATCACAATACTTGCACACTGGCGCATAATAAAACGCTCCTTCTAAAATCCACAAAGCACTATACAGTCTCTCATTGATAAAAACACACCCATCAAACTGAAAGCAACAATGACGGTACTGTGAAATGTTTAACATTCCCTGCTTATTTGCAGCAGATGCCAAAGTCACTTCAGGAAAAGTAGCATTCATCTCCTTCTGAAGCTTCTCAGCAATACGCAACACTGAACTGGTTAAGCATGCGTTGGTCACAGCTGGAAGAGAGAGGGATGTTTTCTTTGCAAATCCCCCTTGAGGCCCATTACACATTTCTAGGGTCACGTTTAAGGACTGTTACAGATGCACAAAAAAATGAAGAATGAAGTGGCCAGTCCTATATAACAGCAAAACCTTATTTCTTTTTCTGACAAAATGTCTGTTTGAATGTTTACAATGCAATACTGCTGGTGTCAGTTGCAACCACAGTTACTGTATTAATCAAAGCAGCAGCTGCCCTACAAGTTGAATATGCCACTAAAACTCACACTAATCAAAAAACTAATTTCAATATTGGGGGGAAAATGTCCTCCTCCACGGATATGGACGAGAGCTAATCAGGGAACGACATCCTCTGGAAGTCTCTTCACTGATATAACTCTAGCATTCAAACAGCAAGATCTTATCTCTGCAAGCCATGTGAAACTCATCCAAAGGGCAAAAACTATGTAAGCGAGGTCTTATTACTCACAGTCAGTGTCATGGAAAATGCTTTAGAAAAGCACAACTGGCACAAGATCACATAGCGACTCTCAAACATCGCTCTCAAGACATGTAAAAATAAATTTCCCCCAGTAGGATTAACACTGGCTGACATCCTCTGCCTTCAGTCAAGTTGCACATTTCATACCAAGAATGCTTTACTCGCTTTTTTTTATTGATATTACCGTTGGCGCATGGAGTGTGGACAAGCCTCCGTAACGTTCCAAGGAAAAACACTTGACGTGATTAAGAAAACAGAGACAGAGCGCGGTACCCCAGAGCTCTGAAAGCCAAAGACTGCAACCGCGCTTCAACAGCTGGTGTATGACCACAGTCAAGAGACAGAAAACAGTCCCAGGAGTCGAGACTGGAATCACAGAAAACCAATCACCAGATTCTTTGATTATGCCTTGTGCACACAAACACATAAATCAAAGCAACTTAAACCCCGGGGACCTGGTGAAGGACGCAGGACTGTTGACCTTTATGCGAGAAGGTCGATTTGATGAATGACTCTGCAGGGTCAGTGTACTGATTGGGTATCTGTGGTCACTCAAGAGGGACAGAGAAGGATGCATGCATGTGTGCCTCTATTGGGATTAAATTAACACTGGGTCTCATCTGAAAATTAAAGGTCACAGGACGGGATTTAACATTTACAAACAGTGTGAGGGACACACTACTTGCATCACCCCTACAAACAACTGGTTCGAACTAAAACTCAAGCTTAAGTCACTGAGTAGATCAGCACATGCTGAGTATGTAGATAAATATCTGCCCACAATTGAAAATCAATGCATTACATGCGATTGACATTTTGGAGGTCAATTTGGGGGTTTTGGACTTGGAGGTCAATCTGTTGACAATAGCCATGTTTGTGAATTTAATTTATGCACAAAATTGGAATATCGCATAAAACGTACAAATAAAACATTGTTCCCATCCCATGTGCTCAAGAGAACAAAATCGTCACTAGGGAAATTGGTGCAAAATTATCCATAAAAATTTAAGTTGCAGCTATTGGGGAAGCCGCTGTGGCTCTTTTTTGTAAATTATATCATAAATTACTTGCACCCCAGAGTATGCAGATGAAATGCAATAAATGCTGCCATGTTATCTTGTGTTCGGGAGGGGGATGCCTGGTGATTAAAAGTTTTGGGAGGTAATTATACCATTTCATTTTGATGACAGACTTTGACTCAGGCATTTCAGAATGGCCAAACCAACATATGAGATGCTGTGCAATGAAACTGGTCTGCTGGTTATCCATTCACATCCTGTTTTCTGTTGCATATTGAGGGATTCATTTTGATTTATTATTTATAAATGTGTTTCCATTGTAGTTTATGCACGTCTTCTTATCAGATAAAAACCTTATCCACCTCATATTAGTGAAAATGTTTTTATGCACATTTTTAGAATCTATGCAATTCTATCCAGCTGATATCCCAAAATTTGCATAACGGAAATTTTGGTGGATGGAATAAGCTAATGATATATTGAAACAAAGAAAAGAAAGTATAGCGTGAACATTTGATGTCCCCAAGTAGGTTCTTGAAATGATCTGTAGAGCCAAATTACATTTCACCTGGGAGTCTATCAATTAATCTTAACGGAATTAGAAGCAGCTGGACATGTTTGCACAAATTATCACTTCCCTGTTGCTTTGGCTACTACACTAAACCCATCATTTCATGGGTCAGTTCGCTGCAGTAAACCCCCAGAAAGACGCCCGGGGTTGTGTCTGGCAAAGCGTTCTGAAAAGGTTTTAAAGAATTTCCCAGAAATAAGCCTAAATGTATTAGTGAAAAAGGCAGTGACAGCAAGCCCACATAGTCAAATATACATTAGGAGAGACTGGCTAGTTCCCAACAGTATACATTATGAATGTCTCATCTATTTCAGGTCTTGTAGTCTACTTAACGAACAGACAGGTGTGTTTGATTAAGACATACTTTTTTTGTTTGTTTGTTTGTTTCATGTTGATTAAAATGAATAAACAAACCCTAACCTGAAAAAAAAAAATATTTACTGGAGTACAAATTGTGACAACTAGCCCCGGTTTACACTATAATAGTAGAGGCGCGCGCGCCGAACACTTATAACGCTAAACAAAATGTCAAACAACAAACAATAATAGCTAATATCCCACAATATGAAGGCTTCCTAAATATATACATCTATTTTGCGTGGAACTATAAGTTTAGTAAGAGAGAAACATTTAGTAACCAAGCTGTTCTCACAAAGTTAAATGTGCTGTTTTGACAAACTACACAATACAAACCGCGCGTGACACATAAACATAGAGTCAGGTTACTTTATCTGTGCCAGAGGCGCTGCGTTTAACTGAACACACGTCTCACTGCTGTCATTATTGTGAATAACTGTTCAGATGAAGTGATGGAGAAGGACTGTACCTGTCATCATAACAGAAATCAGCGCTCAGGGTGTTCATGTAAAGGAGCAGAGCCACAGCACTGCACACCAGCTCCACTATCATCTCAGCGACAAACAGGAGGAAAGAAAGTCCAGGAATGAATGACACTGATCAGTCCCTGTCTCTGTTCGCTGTTGTCCTCATTGTTTTGCTCCTGCTGCGAGATCCGAAGAGTTTCAAACACAACCATCGCTCGTCTAACCCATTTTCAGTCCAAGGCTTTGGATTCAGCCCACAAATCTGTTCGTACTGTGTGATTTCTCTAATAAACGGAGAGTAATCGGTTGCTCTTCATCCAAGCCGTAGTGAAACATCCCGTTGCAGTTACACCCTCCTATCAAACACAACACGCGTGTGATAGTTGGAAGCGCCGCGCATGCGCAGAAATCAATTCACAGCCGTGAGAAGCATCAGCATCATTGCACTGAGAGCCTTGCCCTATTAAATTGGTTTAAAGCCAGAACAAAATAAACTGCAGTTGCTTTGGTTTGCAGTATTTACATTTGTTATGAACAACTTAAAAAAAACTAAACAAACAAATAAATAAACATTTATATTATACAAATTCCATTGATTGGTATATGAATATCAAATTTGAAAACCAGAAATGTTAATAAACTATAATAAACCAGTGGTTTGCAATATTTTACATGCCACAGACCCCTACATATTATGATCCTTGTGTGATATCTTTTATAAACACCCCATTTATACACTGAAAAATTAATAATATAAACCTAAAATTAATTTCTATTAAGTTAGGTCATTACATATTTTTTCTACTCATTACTGTTAAAAGTATTATTTATTTATATATATATATATATGTGTGTGTGTGTGTGTGTGTGTATTTTACATTTATTTAGAGGTGAATTCAGGTTGATTGGGACATTTTTTGCCATTGAGATTACTTTGAAAAAATTTTCAAANATGTCCAAATCATTCTGAATTCAACCCCTATTTTAATGTCATTTATTTATTTATTAGAATTTTATTTTATTTTTATCGATTAATAACTAATATTTCTAATCACTTTTTTATTCATTTATTTGTTTTAATGTCGTTTATTTATTTACTTAATTTTTTCTTTTTATTTATTTATTACATGTTGTCTCTAGACTTTTTCACCTACTCCCTTGTCACTCCCTTACTGTCCCCTGGTTTGAAACAGTTTGAAAACCCGTTAAAAATATATAACCCCTGTTAATATATATATATGATCTATTAATCATTTTCTTTGTAGGAAGTGTAGAAGATGAATGAGATATGATTGTGCCCTGTGGTGAGTTGTGCTTTTTGCATGTAAATCTGACAATCCCTACTGAGGAGCAGCTGGGGAAAAACCTGCTCAGAGCATGTGTGAATCTGCAGGAGTCAAACACAGGAACAAGAGCGAGAGGAGATCATTTGTACTCCAGTGTAGTCACTCCACTCTCTATCCACCCCGCTGACCTCAAGCTGTTGACCCTTGACCATCAACCCCACTGGGAGGACAACTGCTTCTTTCAGGGATCAAAATGCTCTGACCTTATCAGTTCTGCATTCTGCTGCGGATACAAACCGTCAGATGGAATAGATGTTAAACTCAAAAGTGCACAATTAAAAAAGCAATGAAACAATAGATAGTTTCGATCACTCTTATAACCCAAAACTTGGTTGCAGGTGTGTTCTAAGGTAAACAGACAAATGTTAAATGCAAATACTACAATTAAACAAACTATAAAAAAAATAATAAATCATGAAATAAAAACTAAAATGCACGCAACAGCTTGCATGCAAAGATGTTCATAACAAAGCCAAAGGCCAAGAAATAAGTCTGTGGTTTTGAAATTCAATTAGTTTTGTTTATCATTGGTGGAGTTCCTTCTGTATAAATAATGTCTATATATATTTTATATTTCGTTTTTCATTTGGAAAACACTTTTTAATCACAGCTGATAAATATCAAACAGGAAACAGTCATGAAGGGCAGTGCCACAGTCTGAACCGAAATAGCACCTGCTTGATTTAGACCAGCACAAAAACACTGAAATCAACTCTATTAAAATAATAAATAGCACCAAACTTGACTTGGCAATGTTTATATTTTGTTCTTCATCCTCTTTTTTTGATTGGAAAAATGGTATTTTACATTTTCATGTTTGAAAATATGTGCAGCTGCAATGCTTTTAATCATAATATACAACAATGATGTGATAAAGGTAGAATATAATTACAAACACCTCTGTGGATTTTCCAGAACCTAATTCAACAAATGAAGTTCGTCGGTTAAATTAGTAGCATTCTAAATGTTTCCCAACAGAATATTTGACAGCTGCATTAATTAAAGGTGGTACAGAGGATCTTATCGTCGACTGATTTTTTTAAATGAGCGCATGCGTAAGAACAACCCCCTCCTTCACAGCTCTTTTCGAGGGAACGCCTCCCAAAACTCGTGCACGAGTATTGGAACACGAGTGTTTACCACCGGCATTCGCTGTGTTATTAAGCCGGGCACACATTTAACGACTAGCTAAAACATTCTAAGACTGTGCTCAACATACAGCGATTGTTTCCTGCTCCTGAAGCAGATTTATACACTGTCACATGGAATTTGAACACCAACTGTAATCGCAGACTGAACGCAACTGGCTCTGACTGGACCCGTTTGAGCGCGATCAGTCATAAGTATCAATTTACATTCATAATCGGCCTTACAATCGTTAAGTGTGTGCTCGACTCAAAGCCGCGCACACACTTAGTGGATTCATTATGTCGGACTCACCGCAGGTAACTCATAATCTGCAGTTGTTACTCCTGTCTCCTGACAAAAACATTACATGCGGCGCCTGTGGAGAGTGGAAAGTTACTGGAGCGCGCAGCCGCGCGTCTCTCACAAGGAACGTCATGGCAGTGATTGACAAGCCAGAGGGCCAATCCGTGCACGTCTCTCACAAGGAACGTAATGGCAGTGATTGACAAGCCAGAGGGCCAATCGTTTACGCGATGATCGCGTAAACGATTGGCTGATGTTTTTAAGGCCCTACCTCGTGCACAGATGATGTATATTAAAAATATTCCTTTCAGTGCACCAAATAAATAGTCTTTTATCAGTTAGTAAAGACAGTTTCAAGTAAGATTGCAAAAATGTATAAAACAAAACATCCTATTTAGCACCTTTAAGCTGATAAAACAAGTCTTTTTTGTTTCTAACATAAAGACTTTTTTCTGAAATGTAGTGTTGGGGGTAACGCATTATATCTAATGCAAGTTATGCAATCAGATTACTTTTTTTAAGTGACTAGCAAAGTTACATATTACTTTTACATTTACAACAAAATATCTTAATAACTTTTTTCAAGTAACGCAAGTTACTTTGTTTTCCCATTTATAGACATTACTTTCCTTAAAATGTAACCAAGTAATGCAATTAGTTAATTGCATGTAATTATGCATAATTTATAGTTATTTCTACAGTAACTACATGAAACATGTGTAACAATGACACTGTAAAATAAAGTGTAACCTTACTTTTTTAGGGAGTAACACAATATTGTAACGCATTGTAATGCATTTCCACAACACTGGCCATGCATATGTTTATATACTTAAAATTTGTCATGTTGGCCTATTTGTAAAAGGCAGCTTGTCTAATGAGAGATTTTGTTATAGTTTCCACTCAGCCCGACTCGAAAAAAGGCAGTGAGGATATTATAGGAAAATGTTTCCAGGGCAAAACATTTTAATCTGAAACCTTTCACAACGCTGTCCAATTTGTGATAGGAAACACATTACAAGAACCTGTGTTTACATTTTCATACACAAATAAATATATATATATATATATATACACATTTTTNACAGATTTCCACAATCACCAAATCTGGATTGAGGCCCAAGATGCATAGAGCATACACTGAGAGAATGAAATAACAGAACTTGAACAAATTTTATTCATGTACATCCTTCGGCCAGACATAAATTTGTTCCTTAAAATCCTGTTAACACTTCAGACAGTGAGGCAAAAAAGAAGCTGATTATTTTCAGATGGAGCTCATCATGCGTCATTGTAGATGAGATTGGCATATGTTTGCGTGTGAGGGAGAAATAGAGATTGAAAGAGAGAGAAATAATAACAGAATATTTTCCATCTGTGCATCCTGTTTAGTCCCTTTGAATCACTGATGAAAAGATAAATCGCACCTCTCTTTCCTTCCAATTCCCCTCGCTCTTACTCTCCTTCTTCTTCTTTTCCCATACAGTTCCCCCTTAAACCACTGATGCCTGATAAGGAGTATTGTGAGGTTCCTCCCTGCTTCCTCCGCTGACCGGAAACTTCAAAGGCTCCCCACTGACTTTTCCCATCATTTCCCCCTTCATCCCGTTCTCACACAGACCTGCCAAGGTTTGGATGTCTACATAGTAGAGAAAAGTTGCACCCTGGGAGTAAAGAATTCAATGAATGTATCATCTTTCACACTAAAGCTGAAAGGGGTGTTCACAAAAAACACATTTTTGTGTTTAAAGTCCCCATGAAATGAAAATGGACAGTTCTTGTTTTTGTTTATGGAATATTGCAGTATTTATTATCAATGATTTATCCGTGCATCATTATTTTTTTTAATTCATGTGCCCTCATAATCTTTAATCAAAGTAACAAAGTCACGTCTTTTGCATCACTTTGTGCATAAAAAAGGTGTACTAAGACATGGTGTTTAAAATAAGTTCAACCAACATACTTATGACAATTTGTGACTATTTTACGTTTTGGGAAATTGGTGGCTAATTCTTATGAATTTGTACTCGTACCTCATTTGTAGGTTTTTGTACGATCTGCTTACGCCACACTGATAGTTAGGGGTGGATCTTCATGATTGCTTTTTTCTAAAAATCATACGTTACCATATGAATCACATCGTACGAATGCAAATCACTAGTTATGTTTTCTCATGAGATCGAGTTTTCAACTTTTAATGAAAACATGTCATCAAGTCCTTGCATTTTTCCCCACTTGAGTGCTCAGAGTCTCGTGTTTTTAAAATGCAAAAAGACATTCTGTGTGAACCAGCCCTGGAATTGGAGACTTAAGGTCAGGAATCCGATACTTCAATTTAATTTCAATTCCACTTATTGATTCCTGTATGCATATTTTAATGTAATTTTAAACCATTTTCAAATGCACAAAGATGCAAAAGAGAACTCAAATCGGCACTCGCACCACTCTCTGTTTTCTTCACGCACACATCCACAGGGTACGCAAAGAGAGTGAGAATTGAGTTCTCGTATTTGTTTTCTTGCACTTGAATGCACAAATACACGAAGAAAATGCATGTGTAACAGTATATTGGATTCTGAATAAAATCTTAAAGTGCCCTAATAAATCTGCTGCAGTCTGTCATTAATGTTAATTTAAAAAAAAAGAAAAAGAAAATCATTCACTGATCTTGGCAGAATAACTTTTGTAACTTTAATAATGTTTAATATATATTTTATTTATAAAAAGTAAACTATGCAGTATTATTTTATATTTGATCACAATTTCTGTACCCGAACTTTGTTCAGTTGTGTTGTATTTTATATATATATATATATATAT